>JAUTDX010001723.1:0-72081 GCA_030844895.1 Ambrosia x helenae | reverse complement strand
AACGTTTAGCATCTAAAGTTTGGCTCTTTTTGTATTCTATATAAAGACCTCCCGTTTGCATATTTTTTTTATCTTCGTTGAGATTTGGGAGATTCACTCCTCGATATCCTCTTTGTCTCATTATTTGATCTCGAAAGAGGTAATATTCATTTCGTTACTCTCTTCGCATTTGTGATACTTTATGTTATGCATTTTACAAATATATATTATAAGTGCAACATGCTTTTACGAATTTGTGTTTGTTTAAGGATTTTTTTTTTAGTTTAAATTGTATTCTATGGTATTAGAAGAAGCCATTTAACAATGTTAGTGAAACGGTTTGTGAATTGCAGATCTCACGTGGATTGGGCTGATCAAGTTCCGATTGCTGCAGCTCCTCTCAACTCTGTCCCATACACGGGCCCGCCTCTAGATAATTCCCAACAGATTGAAGTCGAATCGACTGTAAAGAATCAGCCAGCAATGGTTTTTCTGTCTCAACCAACCACTGCGAAAGAACTAAACGACATGTTATCTGTCACCAAAAATGGAGTGGCGGTTTCTGGCAGTGCAGCAAAAGGACTCGGACCACTTATCGGCTCATATGACATTTCCGAATCTGATGACGGTTTCCTGTTTCGCGTTGCTCTTCCAGGTGTTGTGAAGAATGAAAGTAAGCACCTTCCCTGCACTTAAAAAAAACTTCCACAACTTTGTTGATCGAACCGGCTGGACTTGCTTTGGTTGGGCGGTTCGGTCTGTTTCAACAGTTTATGAACACCCCTAAATGATGTGTTTACATTCTGCAGAGTTCAAATGCGATATTCAAACGGATGGAACAATCACAATCCATGGAGCAACGAATACTGGGGAGAAAAAAGTTCAGGTCCACAACATGGTGTTTGAGATGCACTCACAGAATCTGTGTCCACCTGGAGACTTCTCGGTAACCATCCTGTTGCCTGCGCATGTTGACCCTTCAACCTTAGAGCACGTGTTTGATAACGGTGTTCTCGAGGGTGTTGTTAAGAAGAAACCAACTTCATGATCTGGTTATCAGATATCAGTTGTAGGCTTAGAAGAACATGTTTGTTGTCTGGCTGTACATCGTCGTTGTCAAAGACCGTTGGCATGTTTTGTTTGTTCAAGGATTTGAATTTTCAGCAGCTGGAGTTGGGATTGTTCTGAAAGTCCTTGAGGGTTTTCTTAATGTAATGTCTGTCTTGTTTATGCCATATTGGTCTTTGAACAATAGAAAGTACAAGAAAGAGGTTTAGGATTGAAATATGTGCGCTTTTGCGTTTATATTTGGTTGATTTGATGCATGTCGTGACAGGATATTGTGTGCGACTGAGGTGCTAGCCCTAAATGAGGAAGAGAGGGCTAGCGTCGGGGAAGCGAATTGCTAGCCTTGTCACAAGATAGGTACGGTCGAAACTTTATGTTCGGCTTGTAATCTATCAAATGTTCTAAAACTTTATGGCGCGTTCACTTGTACAAATCCTAAAATAAGGACAACCTAATACGCTTTTTACTCAAGCGAGCTTAACAGGTGAGATCATATCGGCTCCAACATGGCTTTGAATTTATGTGAGCCAAGTTGGCTCTAGCTAATATCGAGCGAGTTATATGACCCACGAGCTATTTAAACTAATCTACATACGAACGAGCCTAACATTGTTAAATTAGAATCGAAAGGCAAGACACTACTATCCTCAAGTTGCAACACCACATATCTTCCTTGGTATTCAAACCAACAAGGAAGAGGATTGTTAGCTTCATCATGAGTTGTCGAACCAATGTATTACCCTAACAAATCGAATCGACTGTGACCAAACATCGGTACTATTATTCATTTTTACGGTTTTCGATTAACACGTGTTGGTATCCTTTTGGGCATATCACGACTTTATTTATTTTCTCTTCCAATTGTTATAACGAGCGTCAGTACCATAACAAACCAAATCGATACTGATAGAGTACCCGCCGCGTAATGAACTCTTTGAAAATGATCACTTAGTCTATTATTATCTCACTTTCTAAATCTATCACTTTAATAATGAAGTAATGAACTCTTTTACATATAACCATTTTAAAACCAAACAATCAATTTATCAAAAAACATATCCTTTTTGACCCGATCCGACCCGACCCGATATCTGGTTTGATTTATTTCTACCGAGTATAACAAAGAAACTGTGAACCGACTGTAGAAGAAGAAGAAAAAAGCTCTGCAAATCTTCAGGTAATTAAAATTAATGCCTTTTTTGTATATAAGGTTTTAAATCATAGGAAATGGTTCTTGATTTCATATTAAACCAATTGATTTTCTCTTCACATGTTAATTGAACATGTATTGTGGATAAAAATTGCTGCTTTTGTTCATAAATTTAGCCAATTAGCAAAAAAAAAAAAAAAAAAAAACTAGGGTTTTGTATCTGTGTTACTGATTGGTTTAATTTAGTTGTTTTAAGTGTTTATTTTTAATCTTTTCTGTATGAAATGTGCAATGTTTAGACCTCAGGTCCATAATTTGAGTTGCATTTTAGGTTTATGAAGTCTAATTTGTAGGATTTAGGAGTTCTGGAATTGATGCGATGTGTTCTGAAACATTTTTTTTTGCAAGTAATAAGAATCGATTTCTCTCTTAGTTTAAGACCGTTAGTCGAAGCTCAAGTCGACAAACTCGAATTTGGGCTGGCTTGTTTGCAGCATGCTTCCTTTGAATTATATATCGAATAAAAACATTGAACATGTTTTGGGATTGCGGAGTATGTCGATAACATCTAAAAAACGATGAATCTTTCTGATATGGAAGAGAGCAAAGAAGAAAGATTTATTACGGAACTTGTAATGTTTTAAACGATAATCTTGTAATATTTGGGTGAATTTTGACCCGTTTGACATGTTAACTTGTTAGCAAGATTGAAACACTGTAAGTGTTTCACCGTCAGAGATAAAACATAATCTGAATCAGGTAATAAGTAACGGGTCATACGACTTATAGGTAGTACCCTCTCCATTCAGAAAGAAAAAATGATATGCATATGACCTTTTAGATATCGGTCGACCTTAAACTTTCTTTCAAATTTGGGGATTTCCGTTGTGTTAATATAAAGAAAAGGATAACGCATAAAATATAAATGATATAAAGTTTTTAGGAAACATCCAATCTAAACTCGTGCTTCAATTTCGCGTGCAGCAGGTTGGATTGACGCAATACCTTTCTTTGTCTCTTTTTCCCTGGTTTAAAAGTAGTGAATATTGACGTATTGAATATACTTGCGAAACCTATTCCTTATATAATGATTCAGGTTTGTAAACACTTGAGTTAGTTGAGTATACTTTAGGTGGCTTTTAAACTTGGCCTGTTTAGCTAAAAATATCTATAAGTTTGCACGTTTGACATGCTCTATTAGTAAACTATTAACCCAAATCGACCCATTTTACATACGGTTTGGGTTTTCTTACAGCCGTTGATATATTATAGTATATGATATGATTGCTCCACTTTACATCTTCTAGCTCTTCCATATTTAGTTGTTTTTATTATATCATTGTTTTAATACTTCGGGGTTTGAAGTAGATTCTAATATAATATTATTGGACTATAGGGGTAAGTCGGTTATGGCTGTCTCCTTTGATTTGCAGACATTCATTCTGCGTGCTCGGGTGTTGAAGCTGTATAGGCAAGCTCTAAGAGTTGCTAAAAGAGCACTGCAGACAGTAAAGGTGAACTCATTTATGCAATATAATAATATAATTCAATTCTATTATAAAATTTCAACATGTTTATATGATGATCTCGTCAAATACTGAAAAATGAAAGACTAACTGGCCACGGGCCACCAAAACGAGGATGTCATGTTTGACTTTTAAGAGTCAACTGTCTTCCTTAAAAAGAGTTACTAAATTCTCTTTAAAATATAAACAACATTGTATTTCTAATTGTATTTACCGTTCAATATAGTTTGCATAGTTTTCTTGGAAATTAGGTAATTTCTTTGAAGTTAGGGGTGTATAAAAGGTCCGAGCCTAGCTCTAGCTTGCCTAAGTTCGAGCTCATTTAATATGTGTGAGCTCATTTAGATTTTAGAGCTCAATATATAAGGCTTGAGCTCGGCTCGTTAATAAATTTTCAAGCTCAAACTCGATCGGGACTCAACTCGTTTATTATTTATTTGATATTTAATTATCAATATGTGTATAATTAATTTTTATATATAGTTATAATTTTAACTTTTTATATGTAAAAAATATATTTTATTTAGTTATCTTTTACATAGTTTTATATATAATGATATTTGTTATGAAATTATATATTCAGTCTAGTCAAGCTTAGTGTGTTTAGTTTAAGCTCATTTATAAATGAGCTCCAATTCATGCTCAAGTTCGGTTAAGCTCGGCTTGTTTGTTTTACCATACTATCATAAAATTAGGAGTGGGTGGGGGGTTTGGGGGGGGGGGGGGGGGGGGGGGGTTGGATGTACATTTTTCAAGTGGTATTGTCAAGTTCAAGAATTAGAATTAGATGAAAGTATGATTTAGGATTAAATTGGACAAAGTTTGCAAAACCGATTATTGCGACTTCAAGTGGTAATAGTAATAATCAGGTTTAATTCAAACACACATATAAATATGAGTCTCTTTGATGGTTTCTAAGGTTTTTGAATATTTTCAGGTGAACTGATGCAGACAATCAGACAGGAGGTGGAGAAAAACAGGGATTGCAATGACAAACAGAGGATTCGTTACTTGATTAGCGAGGGAATAGAGAGACTGAAGGGTTTAGATGAGATGCTTGATATGCAAGGTCATTGAACACGCGTTTACTTAAGAACAAGCGAGTCCAAACCGTGCATCAAGCAGTAAAGATGAACAAAAGGATTTTTTCTGTTAGAAGCAGGCGCATTGATATCGAGTACACATCTGAAATTCACTGAATAAACATTTTATGACTTTGAATGATTACACTGCTAAAGACATTATGCTGATACAAAAGTGATTGGTCACAAATATTTGTAATGTTGTAGATTATATCTGGGTGACAGTTGACACCTGTGTATCGAACATTTTCAAAGAGTGGTATCCGAGTCCGTGAAAGCAAAAATTGTTGTGTATCAAACCAAAGATGAGTGTATGCATGAAAGCACATCATACATTATGATGTGATCAATTTATTAAAGCGCGCGCAAGAGAGGCATTGCTTCTGACGGTGTGAGGCGATGCACAAGTTTTATGCTTGACATTTTAGGTTGTATATAGAGGTTATTTATATTATTTATATATTAAATCCTGTAATCCTATATAGAAGTTATTTACATCAATATATAAATGCATACTTTACATATGTATTTTTTCCATTAATATAGGCATAACTTGTGTGTAGTGTCTTATGTTCTAACTACAATGTAATTTCATGAATATATAGAGGATCCTGTAGGAAAATTGTTTTGTGTGAGAAGTGTGAGAAAGATTAAGAATTGACATGTAGGCGTCATGTTTTTGATTTTGGAATGATGTATTTGGTTGTTTTGGCTTGAAAAACACTTAACACAACAATATACAAAAATTTAAAACACAATCCAATGTATTATAGTCATTAAATTTAAATTACAAATAAAACACCCTAGTAATTACTTAAAACGCTCTGCTTAAATGTTCTTGACATAGTGTTTTAAGTTTTAAGCCTAAAATACATTGTTTTCGGTTATTAATTGTTATGTTTGGTGTTTTTCTAAGCAAAACAATCCAAAACATCATGAATACGTCCAAAAAAATATGCATACATATCAATTTTTAATCCTTCCTACACTTCTCACACAAACCAATTTTCCTACAGGAACCCTACCCTATATATATATATATAGGATTTGGTTCAAATGAGAACCTTTCCCCAAATTGAGAACTGAGAGAACCATTCTGGGTCACACATTTCTCTAAGGCAAAAAATTTTTTTTTTTTTTTTTTTTTTTTTTTTGCAAAAATCGCTGCTTTATATGTAAGAAAATTTTTTTTTTTATTTTTTTTGTATTTTTTTTTCAGTATACACATGTGTATAATTGCATTATACACATATGTATAATGCAATATACACATATGTATAACTGAAATATACACATATGTATAGCTGAAATATACACATATGTATAGCTGAAAAATGCTATATACACATATGTATAATTGACATATACACATATGTATAAATGAAATTAAAAAAAAATAAAAAAATTTTTTTTCCTTCCATAAAAATGTGCGATTAAAGCAAAAAAAAAAAAAAAAAATTTTTTTTTTTGCCTTTATATGAAATGTGTGGCCCAGAATGGTTCTCTCAGTTCTCAAATAGGGGTTGGTTCTCTTAGGATCCCTACCCTATATATATATATATATATATATATATATATATATATATATATAGGTAAGGGATCCTATACAAAGGATATAAAGTGTGAGAAGTGTAAGAAGTATTATGAGAGTAACAAGTGTCCATTATTAATTTTATTGAATAGGGTTATAATTGTTATCTTGCCTTACACATTTTAGGAAATCCCACTATTTTTGGGTTCAATTATTATTTTTAAATTATCTTTCAAATTCAATTTATAAATAACACATCATATATGTCGAAATTAATAATCTAGATTTGCACACAGCATTGTGTTTTGTTATTCTAAGTGTGGTGTTTTATGTTTAAGGCAAATTTTTTTTGTTTTTCACACAACGTGTATTGTTTTATTATATATGAATTGTGTGTGTTGGTCATACTTGGTGTTTTTATCAACCAGAATTTTTAAGATTTATAAATAAAACACACTGACATGACCACCATGAAAATATAACACACTAATATGAATGTAATATAATCACTTCTGATGAAGATAAAACACACTAATATGAAGATCTCATACTCAAACAATATGATTGATGATAACACCACGATGAATCGTTATAAATTCACTATTTACCAAAATTTCAAAACAAAATTCTTAGTTAAAAAGTTTGATTCGGCCAGTGACATCACGATAAGTTAGATTGTTTTGATAAGGATATGACATTCCTTAAAAGTAGGAATAATGGCGAGATTAAAGGGAGATATTAAAAGGTTGAATATTTTAAAACATGTATATTTACTATAACACCCCTACAAGGTCTAATAAATCAATTAAATTTATAACTATTATTACATTTTTGCCATCAATTAATCTCAACCATCCATCTAGAGATCCAACGGTTCAAAACACTTCTTACCCTTCTCACAAAAAACACACTTTGTACAGGAACCTCATATATAGGGTGAGGTTCCTGTACAAAGACAATATTTCGTGAGAAGTGTGAGAAGGATTAAAAAATGATATCTAGGCATCATTTTTTGAACTTAGTCATGTTGTTTTGGATTGTTTTGCCTAGAAAAATACAAAATATAACAATTAAAAACCGAAAACAATGTATTTTAGGCTTAAAAGTTAAAACACAATGCTAAGAACATTAAGTAGTGTGTTTTAAGTGTTAAGTAGTGTGTTTTAGTTGTTTTATAAATTTAATGACTATAATACATTGGATTGTGTTTTAGATTGTTGTGTTTGGTGTTTTTCAAGTTAAAACAACCTAAAACATCATTCCTAAATCCAAAACATGATGCCTACATGCAAATTCTTAATCCTTCTCACACTTCTCACGAAATATGTCCTTTGTACAGGAACCTATATATATATATATATATATATATATATAGGGGAAGTATTGGGAGAAAACCCACCCAAATTGAGTAAACTTTAGCAAACCCAATGAGTGATCTATAATGAGCCACGTATGTCCTTTAAATTGAAGCTTAAAGGGTATGTTGGACATTTACACATACCATATTTTGTCTATACTTTTGGTTTGTCAGACTCAAAATTCAAACACTCTTATCAATGTGTCCCCTTTCATCTCTCTCTCTCTCTCTCTCTCTTCAACACATAACAAACAAAGGCAAATCCTCCCAATTTCAACACAGACGCTACGTTCAAATAAAAAAAAAATCCTACTCACTTTTGTTCAAGCGATGACCACCCAACACCATCATCTCCATCTTTGGTGGTGTTTTGAAGATATATCGCCGGTGTACGGAAAAGGCGGCGACACAAGATAATCTTTTATGGCACTCACAAGATAATATTTATGAGAGTAATCGAAGGAAAGTTAAGATGGCCTTGAGGTCTTATTTCTAATTTATGTGTTGGTGTCTGATTCTGACAATCAACCACGTTCCACCGCTGTCTTTTTGGTCTCCAGCGGTAGAGCAACGATTCGTCAGAGCCTCTCAGGTTCCTGGCCTTTGTTTATTTTCTTTTTTCTATTATCTTTGGCTTATGTGTTTGTTCTCTTATCAAATAATGCTTCACGAAATATATTTTATTTTAAAAATGAAGGTATGATGATAATATATTGCAACCTTTTTCTTATGTATTGTTTGTTTATTAGTTTTTTTTTCTTTCTAAGAAACAACAGCAAAAGACTTTTTGTCAAAATGGATTTTGATTGCTTTTAATACAATGGATTTGGATTATATAAAATTCACACACACACATATATACTAATCACACACGCATACTCTACACAACACACAGAATCAAACACGTACAGCCAATATTCTTTTTGGATTTGGTGGGTGAATTGAGTTTTGGATTATTTTGGGATTGTTTGTATTTTTTTAAGGATTTTGGAGTTTTTTAAGGATTTGGGAGTTTTTCAGGTGATGTGAATTTGGTACGTGAATTAGGTTTTGGATTATATGGATTATTTGTGTTTTTTTATGTGGGTTATGCATTTTGGCATTTTGAATCCAGATAGATAACACATGTTAACAAAAGGTGGATAACATACACGTGGGCTTACACATTAATTAACCTTTTTGCATACGTTTTATTAATTAACCTTTAGCTAAAACGTGCTACACATGAACATTTTGACTTTGATAACAGTAGGTTATTATGCAGCTAATTTTGTAATGATTTTATGCTATGAAAAAGCTAGTTTTATAGAGCATGAGTGTGTATACTTTTGTAGGTTCAATTAACATGTGTTAGGGTTCAATTAACATGTGTTAGGGTTAATTAATATGTGCATGAGTGTGTATGCTTTGTAGGTGTTAGATGAATGATGATGAACTTGTGTTTTCCTAATAACAGAATATTCTATCAAGATTTTGACCTGAAAAAAGTCAAACCCAAAAGTATTTTCTTGGTATATCTTTTGAATCTATCCCAATTAACATGTGTTAAGGTTTAGTTAACATGTGTTAAGGTTTAGTTAACATGTGTTAAATAGCAAATGTGTTTTTATTTTCTTGGTATATCTTTTGATTTTTTTCTACTAATTTTTACTTTATATTTCTTGTATATATGTTATTCTGTGTGAAGGTTTTGATTTTTTGTATTAGTGCTTACTGATGTGTCAGGGTTCAATTAACATGTGTTAAGTGATGCTAGCACATGTTTGCATTGGTGCCTACTGATAAATCAATCCCAATTGACATGTTTTAGGGTTCAGTTAACATGTGTTAGTGATGATGACACATGTTAGTATATGCCTAACTAACACGTGTTATCCTTTTTGCAGATGAAAAGATGTTTGTGTTAAAGATGAAGATGGGTATCAAGAACGAAGCATAGCAAGATTTTTTTTATGTTGTTAGGATAGTTTTTTTTATCATTCATAAATAATTATGTTTACCATTTTAAGTTTTTTACTTTTGAATAGATTCAAATTTGGAGATCCATGTACTTTGTCTTTGTTACCCACATGTACAATGTTAGTCTGTTTCTAAAAGACATATATATGGAGATCCGTGTAGCTTAATTTTTTAGGTCGTGTATCCAAAAAAAGACATATATACGTTAGTAAGTTTCTAAAAGACATACATATGGTTGTTAGGTAAATAAAACATGAGATCCTTATCAAACCAAACTTGTCCCACCTATCAAACCAAACTTGTCCCACATATATACGTTAGTAGGTTTCTAAAAGACATACATATGGTTGTTAGGTAACTAAAACATGAGATCCTTATAAAACCAAACTTAACGTTTTCTCAAGCTACCAACACATGTTACCAAAACATACACATGTCACAATGCATATGTTAGAAAACACACAGGTCACAATGCATGTGTTAGTAAAGGGGCAGGAATGTGTAGTCTTAATGTTTCTTTTTAACATGTTAGTGATGTGTTAATATGTGTTTAAGGATTACAACTAACATGGTTTAAAGGGCTCATGTGGCATACGTTATTAATATGATGTTCACAAATTAACGTGATAATTATTTGAGTTTAACTCATTTACTAATTCAATATCTAACACATGTTAAATCTGGAAATTATTTGAGTTTAACTCATTTACTAATTCAATATATAACATGTGTTAAGTTGACCTTATTTTCTAGTTGTTTTATAACTTTTAAGTTTTTACTTTTGAACAGATTCAAATTTGGAGATCCATGTACTTTGTTTTTGTTACCACATATATATGTTAGTAGGTTTCTAAAAGACATACATATGGAGATCTATGTAACTTAAATTTTTTGACCATGTATCCGACAAAAGACAGATATACATTAGTAGGTTTCTAAAAGACATAAATATGGTTGTTAGGTAACTAAAACATGAGATACTTATCAAACCAAACTTGTCCCACCAAAAGAAAATGACGTTTTCCTAAGCTACCAACACATGTTACCAAAACATACACAAGTCACGATGCATATGTTAGCAAACATACAGGTCACAATGCGTATGTTAGTAAAGGGGCAAGAGGGTGTAGTCTTAATGTTTCTTTTTTATCACCATTTCCAAGTATGTCATATTTGTGATATTCAATACAAGTCACAATAAATTTGTAAACATGCTGGGAAAAGACATGCATATGTTACCAAATCTTACACAAGACAAGATATATATGTTAACAGTGTACTATATGTCACCTACCATAACTTTAATCATCAACCATACATACGTATTAACAGTTTACTAATACATATGCTACCAAATCTTACACATGACATGCATATGGTAAAAGGACAAGGTTATATTTCTAAAAATCAGCGTTCTATTGATACACATGCAGGGCAGCTCTCATGTTACTAGCGAACTTGCTCATCCTCTTCTTCTTGTTACAATCTTTATCGTAGAGAATCCATGGGAACTGGGTTGCCGTTAAGAACATTTTTAGTAAATCACATGTGATATTTTGGAACCTACTTACAATTGGTAAATCATTTCTACTTACCACTGCTTTGTCCTGACAAAGAGGCGCAAATACGCTTCGTCTGATTTGAACGTCTCTTCATAGTTTATAACCTCAGCCCAAAAATCAATTACAACATCCAACAAACGCTATCAACATATGCAAGATACAAATTAGCACAGGTTAGCAAAATTATTGACACATGTTAGCAAATTGTTAACACTGGTTAGCAAAATTATTAACACATGTTTATCTAGTAAATGTTAATAAACATAATCTAACATTAGTTCATTCACTAAGCAGGAATATACCATCAAAAAGTTTGTGGACCAGTAAAAGGTGGCGCATTCCCTGTTGTTGCCTAGTCAAGGTCCGCTTTCTTTATTGCCGCATCAGCTAGTGCACCTGCCTTTGGGTGTTTGATCTCCTCCAGGTACTTCATAAACATATACTTCTGGAACATCAACAAATATACCAAAATTGGGTTAACGGCTACGTAGATTAGCATATATTTTTCTGTAAAAGTCCAATAAACATGCTTACATATTTGTACGGCACGTCCATCTTGTGAAAGTCAATGCAATCTTGAAAGCCTTCCCCTTTTTCCATCCTATTAAACAAAAATATTCCAGTATGCAACTTATGATAATAGGCATTTTTGTGACAAAAATATAATTATGCTGGACAACTCTATAACTTACAAATTAGCCTCAGCTACTTGCTTCATCACGTAGGCCCATGCAACAAACGCTATCAACATATGCAAGCTACAAATTGGAACATGTTAGCAAAATTATTGACACAGGTTAGCAAATTATTAACATAGATTAGCAAAATTATTAACCCATGTTTATCAATAAATGTTAATAAGCATAATCTAACATTAGTTCATTCACTAAGCAAAATACAAATTGGCACAGGTTAGCAAATTATTAACATAGGTTAGCAAAATTATTAACCCATGCAACAAACACTATCAACAATGTTTTAGTCTATCCACTATATCAGCACACCAATCCATGGACACAAAATATCAAAATATCATCATCGGGCTATCATCATCTACATAACACACAAAATTGTATGATCACTAACAAAAAAACAATAAAACACTTTTTTGCATCAACTACTGTAACAACAAACCACTGATTCTGTATAAACACTACCCAAGACCTCCCTGTACCCTTTATAACAAAACCCAAAATTATGTAATACCCCTGTAACAACAAAAAACCACTGTTACCCCTTATAACAACTATAAATTAAACTCCATGATCATCATATACATAAAAGGCAACTACTTTTTATGAATTACCATATTGATACAAATATGATACAAATTACTAAAAAAATATGATACAAATTACTTACATCACCGATGCTGGTAATAGAGGGTTGGTTAGTGAGAGGAAACAATTTTTTTTTAGATCTACAACCATAAGGGTTCAGATCTAGAAGTAAGTTTTTATCGATTCCCTCATCCCCTATCTCTCTCTCCCTCTTCCCCTTCTATTTCTCTCTCGCGTCACTCTTCTGTCGTGACCACCAACACACAGCTCCAGGTCAGAAAGCATCTAGTCCAAGAGGTGCTAGTACACTTGACGATTAAGCCATTTCTTAGAGGTTTTAACACCATTTTATTGGTTTGTGGAATTGTGGTGATGAAGTATATAAGATTCATGATGTTGTTGATGATATGAACAAGAGAGAGGAGAAAGAGAACTAGTGGTTAAGATTGGTTTGAGAAGAAATATGTGAGATGAGAGAGATGATGGATGGGATCTTTGACTTGATTAGAAAGAAGAGAGATGAGAAACATTGATTTCCACTATTACCCTTATTTGTACATTTTATCAATATAATACCAATTATTTAATACAAAATGTCCATCTTTAAATCTTAACCATTGATCGATGTAGATCAGTGGCTCACATTGGGTTTACAAGGTTTTCTCAAATATATAGGGTTTTCTATGAATCCTTACCCTATATATATATATATATATGTGTGTGTGTGTGTTTTACCTAGGATGTTTCTAGGTTGACAAATTTATATGCATACTTGTGAGAGAAAGTTATATGATATATTGGCTAGAATTTGTTAGGGGCGTGAAAAGAAATGAGAAAAAAGTTGTTACAACTTTATTCTTTTCCTTATTGAAATTAGATTGATTAGGTATCTCAAAATTCAAATGAAAAGAAAGGAGGGCTAATATCATTTCTTGTAGTTCTGAAAATATTTGGCACTCTCAAATAAATAGAGATCGCATAGGTAGCCAATTAAGGAAATTGCATAAACACTTGTGTAGTGTTTGGAGTAAAACAGGATGGAAAATAAATAGTGGACTACGGGTTGCATAACCGTCCTATGTATCATACTATCATAGTCAAATAATACGTACGAGTATTTATACAAACTACCAGTTTTTTTTTTTTTTGAACGGCAAATTACTTTCATTCAACACCCAAAATATACATTACATTGTACAAGTAAGACACTAACACAATGTAAACGCCCGTAAAATCACCTGTAGTTACTACTATTACACCAAAAATTCCTACCCCATGTCGTCAAAAATCGTGCATCTCTCCCATTTCATAATGCGTTTAGTCGTCCTATGTTTGTACCCAATGAAAACTCTGAGATGCATTTCTCCAAGGATCCCGCCAATTGGATATACCGTATTCATCTTTTTGTGATATTTCCCCGTTCGTATGGTTGTTCTCCTCACCCTTCCTCACAGATGCTTGGCCGTTTTCAACTGTGCTTCTCCTACGTCTAGTCCACTTTTTAGGAATAGTCTCGATCTTTTGTTCAACTCCACCCCTTGAACCGAAATAATAGCCTTCACCAATTTTATCGTTGTTTTGCTTCAATCCCCCCGGTGAGCCAAAGTAATAAATATTATTATTACTAATGCCACCACCATCCACATTTTTATTATTATTTATTGCTTCAACATCTCCCACTTTATTAATCCTACAATGCAAGCCATCCACCCTTCCTTCACCATTGCTTTCAAATTGATCAGTATCGTGGTCATGTTCACTCATAAGTTTCTTGGTCCCATCATGATTTTCAATGTCAGTTGTATCTAATTGCTTCTTGGGAAATGTAACGTCATTGTTATTAATATTAGATGCCTTGGAACCGTTCTCAAGACATCCTCCCATTGAGATTTGAACATGAAGAGCTGCTGCATTATTATATTCCAACTTTTCCATTTCCCCATGCACACCTAACGGATCAATTTCAACCGGCGACTTTTCGTTGCCGTCTTTGTGCCGATCACCAGCACTGTTCACCTCCTCTCCACATATCTCACCCTCTTCCACCTCGTCTGAACAACCAGCAACCGACCCTTCTGACCAGGCCGGGCGCATGTGTTTATCTGAGGACAACTCTTTGATGACATCTCGTATTTTCAAGTTATAATCTTCTGTGACCCAAACCTTATACTGAGTCCCTGACCAGGATAATATCACCTCCTCGTCGATTCTTCTACCCTCCGTCGAAAGAACCCAGCAGTAACCACATGAACTGTCTGGATCCGACCAAGAGAATTCAGACTCACCGACAAGTTTACCAAACTGTCCCCCAATTTTATCAAACATCCTATTATCCCGGAGGTGCACCGGTACCCCTCTATTTTTAGCCAAACCAAACGGTTATACTGCAGATCCTGGCCTTTCCACAAAGATGCATCTATGATAACACTGCTCCAAGCTTTGGCTTCGCTCTCAATGAACCGAAGAGCCAACCTCTTCTCCCTGAACACCACCATACACTTTAAACCCCCAAGTAAGTTACCGGATTTTCCGAGTAACCTCCGACATCCAACAACGTTCTTAACTCTTCCAATCCTAACACATTCTTCACTTCGACGATCACCGAACGCATCATGCAGTGATCCGGGTACATTGCTATCCTTTCATCTGCTTCCACGATCTTCATGGATGGTTTCTCTGCCTCAGGAACCCCACTAAAAGCTGCTTTGAACGATCTACCATTGAACTTACCTTCCTGACCAACTGGTAAAACTTCCGGGGGTGGTGGGATGTAAACGTTAGACTTCTGGGTTTTCACGGGAAATTTATGGACAATCTTATTATGTTTTTTATCAAACTTAGCTAAAGAGACACTAAGTTTGGCTTCGTAAATGGTCACCGTATTCATCCCTCGCAGAGTAGAGACTACATCTGTCACTCCCGCAATCCTGACAAAACCAAAAAAGTTCCCTCTTGAGTCTCGTTTTCGAGCCACATAAGAGTCCTTTACTACCCCATGTGGTTGGAAAGCCTTCCAAAGTAAAGAGTCAGAGACCCCTCCCGGTAGATTAGCCACGTAAAAAGTTGTTACCGGAGATCTCTTCTTCCGGTGATCCACGTCCGTCCAGTCCTCTTCTTCCGGCACCATTTAGTGTCATGCACCAATATCTAAGTTGATATCAGTTCACCCCCTTTGATTCTTAGTTTGATACAAACTACCAGTTTCGTGCTTAGTTTTTATTATGCATTGGATGATTAACTTTGTACATTATTTGATTACAATACTAAGATGTTGTTACTTGTTGGTCTCTTGGTTTAAAAAAGCGCGCCTCAGGCGCGTTTGAGGCGCCCGAGGCGCTAGGAAAGCGCTTTTTTGGCCTGAGGCGCTAAACTACATGAAGGACTGTGAGGCGCGCCTGAGGCGCGAGGCGCCGCCTCAGTCAAAATTAGGGTTTTTTTGGGCCAAAAATCCAAATCAGGGTTTTTTTTAAGTTTTTTAAGTGTGTTTCGGCTTAAGTGTTTGTTTAATGAAGTGTTTAAGTGTGTTTATAATTATGTTATTGTTTTTAGGATTGATTAACAAGTAGAATATGTAGTATTGACTTGTATAAATATTTTTTTACTCTTTTTTACCATGGGCGCCTCACATACGTGAAGCTCTCGCCTCGCGCTTTAAGCCCGCGCCTCGGATTTTGAAACCAAAACGCCTCGGAGCGCTTCACGCTTTTTTAAACCAAGGTTGGTCTTGCCGTCTTGGGTCATAGCCAAGATTGAGAGCAAGAAACAATAGAAGTAACAGAGAAGACGACTTGAGTTTTTCACAATATTTAATTATTTATGAATAATCAGTTGTAAATTCTAAAGGCCTTTAATAGCTTACAACCATCCTAGAAAAAAAAGGAAAACGAGGGAACTTTTTTTTTTTTCAACTATCAACAAAACTAATTTCATTACTATCATAAACCAGTAAGTTGTTGACAATACAAGAACCCGGATCAGTAGACCAAAACCACCCCACACGGCCACACATTACAAAATTACAATGCCGTTTTAAAATATGTGGGCCCGCAAAATAAAAATCGGGACTTACCCACAATATAATAAAATAAACCTACAATTGTTTTTATTTGGTTTAAAGTTTAAACTAAAATTTGGATTTGGCCCAGATATTGAGTTAATATCAAATGTGAACAAATATAATTAGTGGAATATTGGGCCTATTAAAAACTACAATTATAAAATTTAAAATCATAATGGGCCTAATTAAAGATTTTTTTTAATATATATAATTTAAAAAAAATTAATTTTCGGGCCTACTTAAGGGTCGGGCCCTGATCCGGTGACCACCCGACCCGGCCCTAAAAATTACACTCAACCCGCTAAAACTCAATCAACTCATAAAAGATAGATCGAATCTACACCATCTTTCCCGTGTTAAACCCTATTGAAGTCTTGGTCACCACTTGCTAATGTTTGTACAAAATGCCATGCAGTGAAAACATGTTCAGATGACTCGATGTAGTCGCCGCACAAAGAACATAAACCGTTGCTACGAAATGCAGTAAAAAATCAAGAATGAGCCTATTGCATGTTATTATCATTTTCTCCGATGATTTACAATTATCGTTACCCCTTAAAGTTGTCATGAACCCGAAGAAACCCAAAGAAAAGTGAAATTGTTTTTATTATAGAAAATATATTAATTAAAAACCTGAAATAGTAAAATAAGTTTAGGGATGGGAATCGAATCCCAAACCCAATACATTTGGGACGGATTTGGGGCTGGGTAATCGGGTTTGGGATTAGGTTTTAATTTATTCGCGGGTTTGTGACGAGTTTAGGATTTGATGATATATTTGTTTACCCGACCTGATTACCCGATAACTTATACCCGTTAACCCAATAGCATACCCAATTTTTGCTCTTATTTTTTAAATACGTATGCATTTGACATATCAATTGGTGACATGCACCATTTTTGTTATCCTCGCATTTGAGTACTTTTTTATATACATGCTGGTATTTTATTAATATACATCGTAGTTAGTTGATATATTTTATAGTGACAACTGACAAGCGGGGTGCTTGCGCGATATGGTGGGAAACATAACACTTATGCCGCTAATTTTAGAAGTGTGTACAAGACGGTGTGGTTCAGTTCAATTTTATAATGAAAACCACGTTAGTTATAATACATTAGACTCCAAGCCTAGTTATAAAATTAGGGATTCTAACCTAGTTAGGTATAAAAAAAAATAACTTTAATAAGTTCATGCATAAAGAGAGAGCTAACAAAAGTTACATATCTAAATGTGTTTATCCCAAGTAATAAAGTCTTAAAAATCATTATTATTACTTGAATTGCTCTATTTAAAATAAAGCTACAACAAGCATATCAAGCTACAATGTTGGATAGATATGATTCACCTCATAATTTCATACTCAACTATCTTGTAATAAAAATAAAAGCGCATAATACTAAATCAACCATCTTAATTACTTGAAACTTGAATTGTAGGTCGTGTCCCAGTGAGTACCTCCTTAAATAGCGATCCATAAGTTCTTTATCACAAATATGTTTTCAAATTTCCTCGATACATTTACTAATTGTACTGTTAGTCTGTTACCAAATCCTTTTTTTTTCTTATAGAAAGTAAAGCTTTGTGTTTTTCTATTGACCAGTCATTTGGATATTTACTTTATTCGTGAGTTCTAACCCTATATTATATAAAAAAACATTATCAACATCGATTTCATTTCAACATCCCGCTATGATAGAATTATTTATGCATGATTAGATGATATAGTTAATCTAAATCTTCTATTAATTTCATGACATTATCATGGCTAAGGAAAAATAGGTGTTTGTTAAACTGAAGGGAAATGAAAGTGATGTCAAAAATATATACCACAATACATACATACATATGTTTTTAAAAGTTGAATATCCTACAAGATCATCAAATCAGAACAAGAGTAAACAAGGATGTCTTGTATGAACAAAAAAAGTCATCTTTTTAAAACCAAAATCCAAAAATACATACTACAAAGATAACCAAAGTACATACAAAACATACAACACTTAAGTAACCTTGCTTGCCGGAACACGTTCACGTCTTTCGATGTATTCAAAGGGAAAGCATCCTACTTGGTTACTCTCTGTTTACATTCACATTCTATCTTAACCATTATTGTTATGAAAAAAGAAATTTCATTTATAATAAGAGTTTGTTGTCTCTTTAGATTCCTTCAAGTAATTAACAAATCATTTAATTATATAAGAAGTTGCATCCTTTCAAAGCATAAAATTTACCATGATACAAGAATATGAAGATTACAAATTTTACTATTATATAATTCAAAGCAAATTTAATTGTATTTATCAATTTATCCCAAATCCATTTATTAATTTAATACATCTTAAATGGTCACTTTTGTGACTATTTTGCAAAGACACTTAGGTTTTATGTTAGGATTTTTATCCACACTTCTTATTTACCCTCAAAATAATGTCCAAAAATCTGTTTAAAATATGTTTTGCATCAGATCCAAAAATAGTGCTTTTAACATACCAAAACCAACTAAAATGATGCAATTTTTGGCCCTTTTTGCAAACCCAAACATGTAGATCTTAGTTTTGTTTGATATTATCCATTTTATACTCAAAATATCCTTTAAAAACCTGTTTATTTTCAAATTTAACAAAACCTATAAAACAATCACAACAACCATCAAAACAATTAACACTCACGTTCTGTAGGAAAATAGGGTTCACAATTTTATTAAAATAATAACAAAATGAAATAATAACGAGACTCTCGTTATTCGTAGGAATATAAAAGTACAATACCGTATACAAAACTAAATATAAACGAAATAAGTACAAATACAAAATGTACCGAATCTTGATTCAAGCACTTCAACCGCTACATATTCTACTAATCAGTTCTGCAAAACAAAGTATATGTTGATGGTTTTTGATTGAGGATCGTGTTTGACATGGGGCCCTTAAAACAGATTCCGCGCCTCCTCTCAGACGGTCTGCCTCCCAGGGTACAACAACCGAACAGTAGTGTACTGTTTGAGATGGCTCACTTGCCAGAGATTCCACGGGGTAAGTGTTTTAGATTTGTCAGAAAATTATATGTGAAGTTGTGGAGGTTTCATATGAGAAACTAATTCTCATCGTAAGTGTCCAAACATTGAGTCCAAGACTCTATTTTATACACCAACTAAGATGAAACCATTCTACCATTAAACTTGTAATAAACAATATTTTAATGTAGTATTGAATTGCATTCAAATGGTTTTAAATGGATTTGAAGGAGTCAAATTGAAACTTCCATTCTACTAATGGCATGACTTGAAACATCAAGCCATTAACTCATTAGTTGGTGGACTAGTTTGACTGGCCCGCAACCAAGTCCGACTCCCAGATGGTGACGTGCGCATCAAGCTCGTCAGTACCTGCCAACCGCTGAGCACCACTTGCGCCATCGAGTCAGTCTGTTACGTCGTGCACGGACTAGGACACCACCTAGTCTTGCACACACCAGATTGATGCCTCGATCGCGCGCGCGGACCTGAAACATCCTCTTGTCCTGTGCGCATGTGCCACTTCTAGTTACGATTTACGTCAACCTTCCGCCATGTACCGAACCATGCGCACACGATAAAAAATACAAAGGCGGCTCTCAAGCGGCTCGCGGCAATGCGAGTGTGCAAAGTGCGCCATCAAAGCGCCACATTGCGCCCATCACCCACGCCAAGTGCGCGCGTGTGCGAGTTAAGGATGCTACGCACCCTTTAGGTTCCCCACTAGTGTTTGGCTCAAGCCAAACAATATACAAGGAGTGCTACTCCTTATAAACTACTTCATGTTTTGTCACCCTACCAATGTGGAACAAAACATAATCCATTTTCTCATCTTTGGTTGTTCCAACCTACAACTTTCAAGCTTCGATATCTCATTCATCTTAGCTCTATTTTGGACGTGGTTTGGTTCGTTGTGATACTCTCACAATATAGTACACAAACCCGGAATTAATTATTTATATAACACTTATATAAATATATTTATTTAAGTCCAAAATTAGTGAAAAGTCAATTTCCACTACCATTTTTCCAACAATCCCCACATGAATGGAGATCGATTAAAACACACAAAATCCCCAATGAACCTCGGCAGTCGAGTATTGCAGGATAGGTAGGTGTAGCCTTTGAACCTTCCTTTGTGAAGCATACTTAGCCTACTAGCGGTATGTAGAAGTTGATGTCTTTGAACATACCCCCATTTGTGTAAACGACAATACACTTCACACAATACTTTCCCTAGCCGGGCCATCCCCTCATTATCGTGTCCAATAATGGTCATGGAACACTCTCCTGGTTCTGCGGGAGCTCTAGAAATTGTGCCCACAATTTCATTCAAAGCGACCACACTTCTCTCCAACATAGGTGACTTTTAAGTCATTAAAAGCATTATGGTGTACAATGATTTACACTAATCATTAAACCATATGTTATGCTTAACCTCTCAACAATGTCACTGAATATTATAGGAATGCACTAGGATGTATTTAAACACCCTTTTGTAGTTTAGGGGATATGTATATCACCGTATATACTAGCTTGTATATAAACATATATATTAGCTATGCACCCACAGTGACCACCCTTCGGTTCATGATTAAGTTTGCCTATTGAACCTAGATCTTGGGATCTCCAGTCAACTAGGTTAGGTTTCCCTCATGTCCCTTTTTCCCATGGGCTTTAGTCTCATTCCACAACTTGATCTCGTATCAACCGCCGGGTTGTTGGATCCATTATTATCTTTGACTGTGCCAAGTCAACAACGATAATTTGCAATTGAGGTAAGTTGTTCCAACGTGTTCTTGACCCACTAGTCAATTTTGCCATTTGTCAATTCGTAAGACTTATAACATGTGATCTAAACATAGATCTAGTTATAGTTTTAGGATAGGTAGGTGTTACCCTTTGAACCTTCCTTTGTCTTGAAAATGACATGAAACTCAGTTCATAGCTAAACACGTTTCCATGCCTTTGGTGATGTATTTCAAAGTCAACCTAGACTTCGAATTTTACCAATTGGCATTTAAGTCCAATCAACTCGATTGACTCACTCCATTTTCAAAGGCAAGCCACCCCCACATTTAAGTGTTATTGGATAACATCCAAATGAGGTGATGAAAGGTTCTCCCTTTCGTATGAAGTTGAGAAAACTTCTCAAACACCATTTTTACACCCCTTACGGGTTGTTTCTTAAATGGCTCTTCCCCCCACATTGCTTGCACTTTAAGTAATATCACTCATGATGACTCTTAGACACTCATGATAAGATAAAATATCTATAACTTTGTGTTATTGAGGTCATCCATGTGTATTGCTCTACTCAGATTTCAATATCTTACAGGAGCTTCTGAGCAATATGAGTACTCCTCATATGAGACCGAATAGTATCATTAATCCATGAACTATGTAATCGGTTCGCGAGTTATCCTTGAATTTATATTTATAGTTTTGATTATACAGATCCATAATTATTATGTCAACACATAGCGTTAACAAGTATTAGTCTAGCATGCTTTAGACTCCAATACCCTAGCATGTGAACAGAAGATGCATCATTCTGATTCTTCACAGCCTAAAGAGACAACGCACTATCTCTTTCCAACATTCACGTTTTAGTAAGACACAATAATTAGAATTTGTTTTACCATTCCAAAACCTATGTTTTAGGAATGTCTCAAAACCATAGTTAATTTCATCCATTAGGATCAAAACTCATTTGCCTTTAATCTCCAAGGCTTCACCGTTGACTCTTAAGAACTTAAACATAAGTCTTAATATAAGTCACTTTGATGAATATATTCATCATCAACAAGATGAACAATACTAGTATAAAATCACTAAAGTCTTGAGATAAAATCAATTAGATTGACACTCATGTTGTTTTGTTAAAACCAGGTATTGGGGACGTCTCCTAAAAGTTAGGATAAATCCTCCACATAGGTCAAACAACATTAATGGTTGTAGAAACATCTACACATCCATCCCTATTGTAAATGTCTTACAATAAATTTAGCAAAATTTATTAAAGAATTCACGATATTAACATATATTTCTTTCATATGTTGTATTCATCGAAAATGCACATTTGTGTATTTTCATGTTGATGCTCTCAACATTAGATGACATATCTCGTTTTCGTGTATTTAATCACAATATACTTGCCACGTTCGTCATGATTCGCCCATCATGGTATTGTACGTTTGATGTTTGATATGTGACTTTGCATAAGTCATGATCACAACCCGCTCATTGTGTTCTTCTAAGACACTTCTTGCATAACCTGTTAAATAAATATCCTTATTAAATTCGTCGAATGTAAATCGTCAAAGAAAGAAAATACCACATTAATTTCCTTTTCCATTTATCGTTTATTATATTTTAACCCACTTGATTATTTAAAATAAAAACAATAATCCAATATATATATAGGGGAGGGATAAATTGAAAACCCTCCCCAGTTAAGAAAACCCATGAAACCCTTCATCTGACCATCCATTTTAGTGATCAAGGGTTGTGATTGTTTCTGCTTTTCCATCAAAACTAAAATATTGTCTTTTAGTCACCAGGGGTAATTTGGTCCATACAAAATTTAGTGTTCTCTCCTCTCTCCTCTCTCTTATTTTATTAATAGATTCATGTGTTTTTCTAAAAAAAAAAATTCATTCCTACTTTGTTTTACTGGTTTCAGTCTCATATACATATGTTTTTTGTAAACATGTTCAAAGAAACACATGTTCGTGCATTAAATAACAGATGAACATATGATAAATTATATCCAGCCAACAAAAACATATGATAAACTATAACAAAACAATATAAAACATTTGATAAAATATACAACAAAGAAAAAAAAACATATGTTTTTAATGGAAAAACAATTGTTCTTAAAACAGAAAACAATACAAAATCAAATGATAATAACATGAACCATAACATTATAAATATATTTAAAACATAACTTTGTTTGTGAGGGAACATTACTGTTTCCCTCAATACAACTCGGTAAAGCTTCCTACAAGTCCCTAAAGCTGCTCTTCTTCATAAAAATACTTTGTTGGTGACGAATTCTCCTGCTCTGTTCCACCTCCTTCGTCTCTCTATCGGCTATTGATGCCGACCATGTCCTCCATTACCTATTGCTTACCGATGACGGCGGTTTCTAAAGCTCCGTACAGGTCATTAAAGCACTAGCCTTTCCATATATATCCTCTGTTTCTGTTCCTATCATAACCGTGCCATCTCTTCTGTCTATGTGCGATGACCTCCTCCCCCTCTTCTTCATGTCTGTGTCTTCATTGTCAGAGGACCGCCGCTGTTGTTGCTGCTCTTCAGACGCCGTGCCTGTCGTTGGTGATAACGTGGTTTTGCCGGGTTGGATTTCCAAACCCTAGGTGACAACCACTGGAATCCGATTACGGAAACCGCAAAAACCTTTGCTCAATTTCGCCGGCTTCGATTTCGAAACCCTAGGTGGTGGTTGTGACGGCGGTGTTGTTGTATTGTGTTTTATTGTGCCTTTTGAAGACGTCAGATCAGGTAATATGGCTACCTGTTGTTATATGATGCTTGACCTGCTTGCACTCATATTTGTTGCTTTCATGAGAAACTTTAGCTTTATATGATCTGTTGCTTTAAATTAGTCACTGATCTGCAATTATATTTGTGATATAATTTAGGTATAATTCATACAATTTAGGTATACTTCACACAACAGGACACATGTTCTATGTATGATAAAAATATGGCTTTGCTTAAAGGTCGATGCCGTCTGATTATGTACGTCGTTGTTCTATGCTTAGCGCAACGTGCCACGGTTTAGGCCTGTTTTCTCCTGCATTTAGCACTTCAATTGGATTGTCATCTGTGAATGGGTGACGCTTACTCCGCATTTTTCCCTTTGAATTACTACCTGGCAATGATGTTAGCGAATACGACGTCGTCGATGCGGGTGTCGATTGTGACGGCGCTTCTGCAGTGTAACCGGTTGACTTCCCGTTGTGCGCCTGAGCCTGTTGATTCCGTTAAATGCGGCCTCCCTAGGTTATGATGTTAGCGTTACCGATGTGGCCAGCGATTGTCACCGCGCTGTTGCTATGCAATCGATTGTGCTTTCGTTGTACGTCTGCACCTCTTGATGGAATTCATGGCGGCATGTCATTTGAAAAATAAACTTTAATAAGCGGAGTTGTTATCGTAATTTGAATGTGCTGTTGCTATTCGTTTTTCGGCCTTACATGGCAGCGGCTAGCGCATAAAGCTTTCTTCGCTTCGGCTTATCTGGGGCTGGTCAGCGAATGTGGTTGGCGGATACGCATAACGCTTTAAAGTTTTGAGCCATAGAACTCTTGGCTCCGGTTGAATATGGGTTTTAGTTTCATTCCTTGGTACCACTACTGCTACTGTTTGTGGCTTTGTATTATACTTTCTTTGCTTTCAATGCGTCTTTTCTGTAATTTCTTTACTACAAGGTTAAACATGACTTTCTTTCTTTTATGTGTGTAAAGCTTATAGATTGGAGTCATGCATCTTTTGAAAGATTGTTGTGGAACATGCTGTCACATATTCTGTTGTATATTTTCCTCTATTCACATGCTCTAACACAAGTGCCTACTATTTTTTTCCATGCAATGTATTAAAACCGATACCCACAATAAGATCGAGTGAGGCTGCGACGCGTATACAAGTAAGAGCGTACAGACTTATACTACTTCTTCGTCGACGAGCACGTAAGTAAACAGACATAATTTTCTTCCTTGGCACCTGATTTAGGCAATCACAACGAGCCCACACGCACCACAATTGCATGACCTCTTGCCAGAACTAGCGACTCGCACGCCCGCGCCGCAACGCGCGCGGGTCAAATACTAGTTGTTCTTAAAACAGAAAACAATACAAAATCGTCGCCATCGCCGTCCACCCGAACCATACTACTCTTGCACCTGATCGGACCATCTACCACTCGAATCATCAACATGCAGCCCCGATTCAACCCGAGCACCCACCAGATCTGACAACCATCGAACCCCAACCATCTCCAAAACCTGACCCGATCTAGACCAGAACCAGTCCGGGTCTGGTCTGTCCGACCCGAACCATAACCGAATATCACCATCTTTCTTAACCGGCTCAACAACCCCTCTACTCACCACCACCAAGACCCGCCGTCGTCTCCTTGAACCACCACCATCATCGGCCAGAAACCACCACCACCACCAACAACAACAACAACAACCATCATTGGACATCGTGTTCATCCAAACAAAAAAGCAGAACAGAGTCAGATCTAAAAAAAGTTGAAAGAAATACCAGATCTGTTCAACCACTGCCGTCCACCTCGTCGCCATCGTCGTTCATAGGGGTGTGCAAAGGTTCCGAACCACCAAGAACCGACCCGGACCCGACCCGACCTGAGAACCATTTAATACATATTTCAAGAACCGGAACCAACCCTTTTAATACATGGTGCGGATCGGTTCCAAAAGGTTCCACAAGGTTCGGTTCTAACACTAGACCCACGTGAACCGTTTAGGCGTTTAATGCACATTGAAGATGACGAAGATGAAGCTGTCGATTCAAGCAAAGAGGAAGAAGATAGAATTTTAGAGAGGAGTAGAGGGATTCATTTTTCGGCATATCCATTATCAATTAGAAAATATATAAAGGGTACAACAAACACTTCACTACTCAGCCCACTTTCTTAAAAAGAAAGCATGCACATGGAACATAGAAGACATGCACATGGAAACGTAGAGAGACATAGGTCCGACATGATTCCTTTGGTTCCCTCCACTAGAAAAGAAAAGGAAACAATTAAAAAGATATAATAAACCAAACAAACACATATGAAATAACAATGATGCATGTTCGCATGCATGGTCTTCTCGGTCTTCTCAGGTACATAACAGTCTTCTTCCTGAACAATAACCATTAAAAAATCTGCAACTGGTTTTAGTCGGTTCCTGTGGTTCTATTTCAATACCCACGGGTCGGAACCGGAACCGGCCCAGAACCGTTTTTTCCAGAATTATGAAACCCACGAACCGACCATTACAAAGCAAAAGGTTCGGGTCCATTGTGGTTCTGGTTCGGGTTCACGGTTCTTATGGTTCTTGTGGTTCTTTTGCTCACCACTAGTCGTTCATCACCACCATCGTCTACCGAGTCACCATCGTCGTTCATCACCACCATCGTCTACCTCGTGCACCTCACCAATCGGATCTGTTCACCGGCTTCAAAACACTCCGGTTCTGTTCAGTCCAAACCCACTTCACACCACCACCGTCTACCGAGTCGCCATCATCGTTCATCACTACCATTGATGGTTCTATGTTTGTTTGTTGCTGCACCTAAAAAAAATAAATTGAACAATAAAAATAAATAAATTGATGGTCCTAGTGTTCAGAATCAAATGAAAAGATTTTGATATGAACATGGGTTGTTGTTGTTGTTCTCAGATGGGGTATGGGAGGATTTTGGATGGGTTTGATTTGTGTAAACGAGAGAGAGAGAGAGAGAGAGAGAGAGAGAGAGAGAGAGAGAGGAAGAGAGAGATGGGTGGGTGGTGATAATGTGGGAATAAGATTTATGATTTGATATGTGTCTTTTGTCAGGAGGATGGAAGATTAAATAGTGTAATACCTATAATGCCCTTTAATATTTAATTGACAAGAGTAATGTGGACAAACCTAGACCTTTCAAAGTGGTTTACATGGTTTCCTCAACTAGAGATGGTTTCCAAATTAGAATTGCTCTCCCTCTCTCTCTCTTTCTCTCTCTCTCTCTCTCTCTATATATATATATATATATATATATATATTCAAAAACAGTTTTTACATAAGGATATATAAACATCAAATCTCAAAGTGTTATTCTCTTCAACACTTAGTTCGACGAAATAATCGCAATTATATCGTCTTGTGGCAAGGTTCGAGGTACTCCCTCAATACTTGTTCAAAGCAACAAAGTTGTTCATAATTAACTACTCACAAGTAGTCGAACAAGTAAATATGTCAAACCAATATCGGGTTTGTTTTTCCTTTAAATAATCTCTCAAGACTATTATATGGTTCAAGACATGATACTTCTCATACGAGAATCGAACCAATTGCAAAATCATGTTTTATTCGTTCAAAACATTTCTCATTTTTGCATCTGTTTTAAAAAATTAAACTACATTTGTTTCTGCTTTGATTACAAATCAAGATCATAAACTCAAAATAGTTTTATTATTTAAAACCACATACTCAGGACACAGGCGCTCACCCTTCCAGATTGCACGTCCCCCTATCTTAACTATTTGCTTCCAACAACCGCTAGCCGAGGACGTACATGGTAGTATAGACCATGTTCGACTAGATCCATGACATCCGATCACTACTTTCTTCCAATGGCTTGGGCCACGAGCCCAAGCCATTTCTTTTCTTTTTTTTAATTGTTGTTGTTATTATTATTATTATTATTATTATTATTATTATTATTATTATTATTATACTTCGTGCTCTTGACTTGGGTGTTCTTGACTTGACCAAAGTTTCTCGTTTACGCTCGGGCGTTCATGAACACATGCTCTCAAGTGTTCGTGTCTCAATTAAAATTCTTTCATTTTGAGCTCATTTTCCACGAACAACTATAAAATATAAAAACGAGGACTAAGAGTTCCAAAAACTAATAAAAACTATACAATGATAAAAATAGACAAACAAACGAATACACGCATAAAACTACTAAAAACTATATACAAAAAACTCAATTATAACTCAAAATACATAGGAGAATAGATGTGTTTTATGACACATGAGTCATCTTTGTTTCTAATGATGATATCAAAACATTTAGAACTCGGATTAGCATCATGAATGATTGCACCAATAGTACTTCCAGATGGTGTATCATAACGACGATCAACAGCACGACTATAAAGCTTGATTACAAAATTTGGCATATCCGTTTTGTTTACCGTTAAGACCGTTTTACGAATTTCTGGTTTTGAATCTTGACGTTAAGTTTTAATCAAATTATTAATTTTGTCTCTGATTACTGTGTGACACGTCAGCCCTAAACGGGTCGGGGTGTTACAATGATGGTATCAGAGCCACTCCTATGCCGTTCGGGATGGTGGGTGCATACCTCATCAGGGACGATGAGACTCTAACAGGGGGTGAATGTGACACCCTAGGAAAATCCCACATCGGCCGTGGCCAGGAGAGATCCTTGGTTCATATGTAATCCATTGCCTCTTAAATCACCAACGCCTTTTGGGGCTTAATGTTAGTGGATGAGAGGAGAATTCCACAGTTAAGCGTGCTCAGGTGGGAGCACTACTAGGATGGGTGACCTCCTGGGAAGTTTCCACTGGGGCACCCAAAAACAAATCCGTGAGCTCTGGATGGGCGACCCATCGGGGCAAAGCGGACAATATTGGTGGTGAGAGGGGCCGGATATTACAAATGGTATCAGATGTGAGGATTTGGTAGACGTTGGGTTAGGTATTCATTTTGTGATGATTCCTTATTCTCTAAATATCCTAATGTATTCCTATGCTCTCATTGTATTGTTTTTTTTAGATGCCTCCTCGTTGTGCAACACGCAGCTCATCTGGTAACCGTTCTGGATCACATGAGCCTGATCCAACTATTCTAGCGACAATAACTCAGGCCTTTACTGCTATATCACCAGCAATTGTTCTGGCTGTACGTGGTCCTGATCCAAATCCAAATCCTAATCCGAACCCAGATCCAATTCCTAATCCGAACCCAAATCCGAATCCAAATCCTAATCCGAATCTGAATCCAAACCCAAATGTTATAGTGGGGAATAACCCGCCTGAGGGTATACATGCATGGCTGGAAAAGATTCAAAAGCAAAGACCGAGATCTTTTACGAAGGCAGCTACACCAGCTGTGGCGAGGGATTGGATTGCGCATATGGAGAAAATATTTCGAGTGTTAGGAGTTGGTGATGAATTCAAGTCGAGGTTAGCATCGTACAAACTGGAAGATGATGTACAGACTTGGTGGGAAGGTGTGTTAGAGGAAAGAGGAGGATATTTATTTGTGGAAAACTTACCTTGGGCAGAGTTTCGTAATATCTTCTTCGAGAAATATTTTACTAGAGTCGATAAAAATTCCTATACACGTGAGTATCACAATATTCGCCAGAGGAATGATGAGTCGCTTTCTGACTTCACGGAACGATTTTACCGATTAGTTGGGTTTCTTGGGGCAACTGCTGGAACGCCGGAAGAACAAGCAGAGAAATATCAGTGGGCAGTTTGTGACCGAATTCGTAGAGCCATCATCCAGTCAACATTCTCCACCGTTGCAGAGGCTGCTAAGGCTGCCAAGAAAGTTGATATGGAGAACAAAGAATTTTTGAGTAGTTCTAGTGATAGCAGAAAGAGGAATAGAGAAGGACACCGTATTCAGTGCTCTAGTGAGCCGTCTCAGGAATCAAGTCAATATTGGAAGATGTGAATCGTTCCCAGTACCCATAATTATTCGAAACCTAAGGTTAGCATTCCTCATTGTTTATTTTCATATATGAAAATCCATGTGTCTTTCGATTCCATTGCCCATCCTAATTGCAACATCGTTATCGTTATTCATATTATAGATCCATAACATGAATAGTATTCATTAATTTTGGAATCGTCAAAATTTCGTAGAAGAAATTATTTTAAGAGGTAGGGAGTTGAAATACCCGTATTGTATAGTGTAATATAACATTAATTTTGAGGGCAAAATTTCTTTTAAGGGAGGTAGAATTGTTATATACAAAAATAAATAAATAAATAAAAACCTATTTTAATAACTAGAACAAGTATTATGACATTTACACTAGAACAAGTATTATGACATATACAAAAATAAATAAATAAATAAAAACCTATTTTAATAACTAGAAGACATTTACACTAGAACAAGTATTATGACATATACAAAAATAAATAAATAAAAACCTATTTTAATAACTAGAACAAGTATTATGACATTTACACTAGAACAAGTATTATGACATATACAAAAATAAATAAATAAATAAAAACCTATTTTAATAACTAGAACAAGTATTATGACATTTACATAAAATATAGGTATTTGTATATGTGCATTTTAAATATTTTACATAACCACAAGGTTGTTATTACTATCCTTTTTCCAACACAAATGAACTCCACAAAAGTGTAGAGCTAAATACAAGGTAAATTGAAATTATGAATTTTCTTATCAATTATTATGATTATGATTGTAACCGACAAAAAAAAGGAAATTAACTAAATATGGATCCTCATCACCTTCATTCTGCATAAATAACTTCCAAATCTCCTATCCATATTCACGCGACATTCCATTTTACATTCAAAAACCAAATCAATTGAGTTCCTTTCTATATTTACGAATCCAACGATGTTTTTAATTAAAACCCAAATGCTAGCCAAGCATCACTTTGTTTTCTTTCACAACTTCTTTCGTTCGAAGACTGCCCACAACCGCACCACACCACTCTGCACCGCTGACTATCGTGGAACCACCGGTCCGTGTTTATCATCGACCAGTTGTTAAACCATCAAAACCAGGTAACTCGAACCACCGTATCTCATGTCGAGTTATGTTCTTGTATTGTTACGATTGCATATCCTGACTCGGTTCACTAATCAACCCAGTCCCATCACGCGTTCGCCGCGAAGTCTATTGTCGTCAAGCCATAACCCGTTGATTTCTTAACCTTCATACTCGGCGATTAAGGTAAGAGTTTAACCATTTAGATTGTATGTTTCTTTCGCATCCTCAAATGTTGTACCGATAAAGTTGAGCGGAGATAATCTCCGGCAATAATAACCACGATTAGGATGATACCCTGCTTGTGTTTTAGTTATTAATTTTGCTTGTTTTCGATACAAATCGGTTTCCGTCAACTCTCTCCAAACTTCTCTTTTATTGATCTAAACTAGTGGGACTTATAGGCGCGCGTTGTGCGCCTTGTGATTTGGTCATTACCAAAACGTTATGAAAGTAGGGCGCGCGTTGCGCGCTTTGTAATCACGTCGCCTGAAAGAACGTTTACCAAATCGACAACCATGTTCAGCCAACCACTTCAAATCGCAACCCAAGAGGAAAAAAAAATAAGAAATCAATCGACTCAAATGTTGCATATTGTTAAAGTCGAAACAAATCGCCAACTAAATCACGAAGATGCTAGAATTAAGAAGCGTGCTGATGACCCACCACATTTTTGAATAAATGAGAGATCTGCCACCAGTTTCATCAACTCTAGATTGGCTCTAAGCAATCACCCGTAAACGGTTTATCAAAAATTCATGCAAGCAAAGAGATCCAACACGATTACAAATTAACAAAAGAACTCTATTCTGGTATAACACATGCTTCTTGATTTCCTTTAGGTCCAGTTGAGTTGTTTTTATCTCTAAGGAGTGCCAAATAGAAAAGTGCAATGATATAACATTAAAGATTAAATCTTTATGATGTTGGTAATGTAGTTAACTAAAAATTATGAAAAAAAGACATGACACATACATTTGCTTCTGCTTTAGCGGAAGCCCCATGAAAGAGAGTTAAGAAGCCCTGGAGCTTTAGCAGCCATATGCAATGGTGTTTGTCCATACTACAAAATCAAATGGGGAGAAACATTTTAGCGTTATTAAAGAAAATTTCTTTCCACTTATCTTACCTTCATTTCGCGGGCCCGGTCAAGGAAAGGATAATAATATAACTAAATAAAAATGAATCAACACTTTGTGCAACTCAATGCTGTCAGGCCTCACAAAGTCTAGGAAAAGCTTAACCATGTCGACAGTGTTATGAGTATGCTGTCAGGCCTCACCAAGTCTAGGAAAAGCTTAACCATGTCGACATTGTTATGAATAACAGGAAGATGAAGGGGTGCATATGCCATCTGAAGCAAGTAAATTCACAAATGCGACATGCGAGGACCGAATTAAACAAACCCAACAAATTATTTGAAAAAAATACAAGTGTGAATTAAAAGATGACAAAAAAAACCTCCAATATTTAAGAGATGAAGCATAAAATATGTTGCTTGTCATCATGAAAATTACTCCCCCTCCACCTTAGCCACCACAGACCAAAGCTGCTAAACTAACAAACAAATCATTAAATACTTACCAACAAATAACAAACCATAACAAAAGAGACCAACAAAACGAACCTAAAACAGCGATAAAGCAATAGACCATAGCATTTTATTCAAGAGGCAAAAGTTATATTGGTAGGGAAAACCAACATCAGATTAACATCTTATATCCAGGTGAGTTCATAAAAGTGTGTATCAATTACCAAAGCAAGACCTTTTTTTGAAAGACAAATAGCCAAATCAATACCTACCTTCCACTCTTGGATTCTTAATCTAAAATATAAATATATTGATAAGGTTTCACTCATAGAAAGAGTGGCGACCACGGAAACGGCCCTTGATCGCAACATTGGAGCTCGATAAGACGTTTGGCCACGTGATTAAGACGCGATATGAAAAGGGACACTAGGCGACAACACAAGTCAGCGTCATCAGTCACATTTCGTCTACGTTTTGAACGTGAAACCTCTAGAGAAATTCAGATGTTAAACACGAAACACAAATACTAATGCAAACCAATTTACCTACATAGTAAATCAAAACGGACCGGCCAAAAAAAACACGCAAACGATAAGCACCACACCAGAATAACAACCACCTATAAACAAACTAAAGAATAGTGTAGACAAAGTAGTCTACCCAAAAAATAACACCTGCCAACATTCACCTGCCATGAGTAACACAGATAAGTCAACAAAGTTTGTCATGCAAACAGCTGCAAGTAAATGGGAGCTGTTGAAAACAAATACACGATAATGAAAGAATACATGTGTCTCCAAACTTGACATATTATAAATACCAAATATTGATCTGTAATATGTAAATTTAATTTGAGCTTTAAAACATACATTTCACATAAAACAATCATTCCATACAACACAAAGGCTAAAAGCTAGCAACATAGTAGCATAACAGCAATTCCAAAAACAGAAGCCAAGCGAAACAGTAACAGGGTAGCAGCAAATCAGGTGTTAGGATTCAATCGAATAAGTGAGGTGCGTACAAGTAACAAACGAAAACCATGAATACAGCAGGAAAAGCCTATCAGAATCAGAATACATGGATGAAAATCTGAGTTAGGCACAAAAAGAGTATGAAGATCAAAGAAATAAAACAGGGCACAAAGAACAGTGAAGGAATTAGGTAAAAAATCGAAGGAATACTACCAAATTAGAGCAGTGAAGGAATTAGGTTCAGAAAGAAAAAAGAAGAGAAAAATATACAGTGGGAGAAGGAAAGAACAGAGGAGGAAAAAATCGGGTATAAAAGAAGATAAGGAAGCCACGTAAGAAAGTAGAAGACACGTGTCAACAGGGCAAAAAAATTTGGGAAAACAGTATGTGAGAGGACTCGAACAGCAAACCAGTTGCCTAACAAAGCAAAGCACAAACCAATATGCTAAACCATATGATTATTACAAGCCCAGAAAACCATGTATATAAAAGAATAAAAATCGTGAGGAAGGAGAGATAAAATCACTATTCAAAGTACTCCTCTATAAATATATTGTAATTGTAATGTAATAATAAGTAAGTTTTTAGACTTAGTACCTACATACTTTTTGGGTTATTTATACTTAAAGAAAACATATATAAATTTGTTTATTGAACTGATCATAAATTAAGATGTATGAGTAATTTCCATTCTAAAATATATAATCGTAAAATCGTTTTTTTTAGCATATTATCTTAAACAGATTATGAAATAACTAAGTTTCATATTAAGATTATGAAGTGTCTAAATTAACGATAATAAATTTGATTTGGAATATAATTATTATATGTAGGTTTTGGTGTTAATTAAGGACTTCATGATATTCGTGTCTTTTTTAGTATAAGCTAAGGTACGGATTCTATGGTCTCTTACTATTAGCGTTATATTATTTTCATCGCTTTCCTAGTGTATGGATTTCGTGGTCCTTACTTGTCGCATTATTGTTTATTCGTTGTCCTCGTTTTATTTATTCGTGACCATTGCTTGAACCATTGATTTCCCGTGCTCCCTAAATCATAGTCACCTATACCGTATCGATTTATTGTCATTGATATGCATGCGATGGGTTCGATTATGTTTACACTCATCATCGCATGTTCCCATAATTATGAAGTGTTTGCTATTGATTAAATATTATTGACCCTTAGTGTATTGATATTTCTTTTCGTTGACTAGAGTGTAATATTTCATTGACCTCAATACCCGAGCATACCCACCTATGGGGACATAGGGCGTCATCATTGGCACCGATGGCGTGCACCATCTGTGGCGGTGCGAAAGCCCACGACGTCTCTATATTGTTAGTGTGTGCTATGTAATTGCACTTATTGTTTATTTAAGAGGCGTATGGATCGATCCTAGGAGTGTTAGTGATAGAGGGATAGGTGTGAGTGCCCACATCCCCTCTACATATTGGTACATTGGAACTGCAGCTAATGTACAGTGTTTAGTGTTTATTGTTATTGGCTCACATGGGTATTTCTAGAATATATTTTTATTAATTCTTTAGTGATCGTTCAGCGTACAGTATCATTTCTATCATTAAATTGTTATTGCTATTGTGTTCTCCGTTACTGTGCAATTTTTGGCTCAGCCGTTTTCTTTTTGTTGTTTTCTCTTATTCTTAAAACAGGTACTCAGGGAACCAGGGAAATGTGTGAAGAGCGTTATAAAAAGGCTAGAGATTTAAAGATAGAAATCTTTTGAATAAAATGAGTGATCAAATAAATAAGGAATTTATTTTGTTTACCGTTAAGACCGTTTTACGGATTTCTGATTTGGAATCTTGACATTAAGTTTTAATCAAATTATTAATTTTGTCTCTGATTACTGTGTGACACGTCAGCCCTAAACGGGTCGGGGTGTTACAATCCGACTGTATACAAAGCTCGCTTGCTGATTTAAACAGCCTCACATACTCATTTTCCTCTGTAAGCATGCAAGCAAGCGCAGATACTACGTCGGGCATAAATGATTTAAATAACCACCAGAAAAGAAATGAAGTCTATTCTCATCCTCATTAAGCGGGTCAAAAATATACATTTGTAGAAATCTGGCTCTATCGCCTGGAGCAGAACACAAAGAGCCCAACCAATGTGAAATCTGGCCAGCAACTTTAAACACATATGGGCCAACACCTTGGTTTACAGACTCGTCAAATGTGGCGCCAAAAGAAGTCATGGAAAACATCGAATTATACGCTCGTATATGCATCATGAAATTGTGATCCGCAAATAGTTGTTTAATCAAAGTGGGAGGCTCATGGATACTCAATCTGCACCCTCGCTGCCTTACAACATCTGTTGTACCTTGGGTGACAACTTTTTGGAAATGATGTTAGCCGCTCTTCCATCCAAAAAGGCGCACCACAATACTCACACACCTTAGTACATGTTCCCAAATCAACATAATCAGGCGATTGCAACGATCGTAACATGGTAACCCTGTAAGAAGTTTCCCCAGCAGACGGTGTTGAAAACTGTATAAAATCAGTTCTTTTACTCTTAGGACGTGACATAACCGAGACTCGATGAGCAACAACACCAAGCACTACATTTCGCCTCGCGCCCAAAGGTGGCAAAGACGATGAGCCAACATCAGCATTGCCACGACTAACTACTGGCGCAGACGACGACGCACCAACATCATCAGACATGCGTTGTTTACGTTTCGCATTCGACATGACAGAACAAAACTACAACATTACAATGAATGAACACAACCACAATATTAAACACCTACATTAACAACAACCTGTTAAACAACAACATCATCATCATACTCAGTTAATCCCACCAATAGCAAAAGCTAAGATAGGGTCTGAGGAGGGTAAGTTGTAGACAGTCTTACCTCTACCCCATGTATAGATAGGCTGCTACCAGTGAGACCCCCGGCTCGATAGTGGTTTTGTGTCAAGCCTTGGACATAAGGCACATAACACTTAGCAAGTGGGACAAACCCGATTGGTGCATGTACCCCTTGTCTTTTGGCTATCAACGCCACCACATGATGCATGATTAAGCCTGTTAAACAACAACAAAACTATTATAACAATCCATATGCATAACAAACAAACAAACATACACCAATACGAATGCAACAATGTATGCAAACCAGCCATCAACAACGAAACATCATCATAAAAGCAACATGCAGAGCTACAAATTATCCCACAATCAACACAACACCTAATGCAACAATCCATGTCAATAATCCATTAAAATGAAGCTACTTTAACCACATGAACCTAATACCTCCACCTTTATAACACACCAAAAAAGCAGCAAGAAGAAACGATCATCCTACTGGAACGAACACCTATCAAAATGCATCGTTAAAATGCATGTCAAATCTACATGCACGGCTGAAAGTTAATGTATATGTATACCTTTACTTGAAGAAGATCGCCAAAAAAGAAGAAACGAATAAGAAAAGATGAAGAAGAGAAAGAAGAAGATATCATACCCACGACTATAAATAATATAAACCATGCAAAAGATTCTTTACACATGTCCCTGACACATGTCATCCAAAGAAATAAAGTAATTTTTTTTACAAGTAACATACTTAAAACCCGGCACCCAAAGATTCGAACCTGAGCAGGAAATTTTTTACACAGCCGCTACAACCACCAGGAAGAAGTTGATAAACTTTCTAAAATCAAACTATTTAACAACCGAAAATTTTTAGTAAAATAAAGAGATATATAATTTTTATTGTCTTAGTAAATTTAATAATATAAATAATGTCAATTTTTTCTTTTATTTAATTAATTTGTTTATTTATCACTTTGTTACGTATATTATAATTCAAAGAGGATAGCTTAGCCGACAAAAAAAATAAAAAAAAAATAACAAAGCAAACCTAAACAAAACCTATAGTAGGTTGGTAGTGGTCAACATGAAGTGAGAAAGATGGTGTGGTCCAAACAAAAACATTATGTCATTTATATTTTTGACTGAAAAAAAGTATTATAATTGACTGGTTAACTCTATTATTATTATTATTATTATTATCTTTTCAAAAAAAAAGTTAACTCTATTATAGTTAACTCTATCCCCCCCCCCCCCCTCTCTCTCTCTCTCTCAACCCCAACCCAACTGTCACCACATCTTCCCCCAACAACCAACAACCACCATCACCAATCATCTAGCACCACATCTTCTCTCCAGTCACCACCCCCAAACATTCGATCACCACAACCACCATCACCGGCCAACAACACAACCACCATCTCTATCACCACGAATACAAAAACGAACCTAAGTGTGTAAAGAACTTACGGATTGAATAGGAATTTAGAGGAGGAAGGTTGTCGGAAGTCCTTGGTTCTGGCGAGCTTGATTGAACGACTTAGAGTGCTTTAGGAATGAAATTGAGAGTGGGAAAAGGTTTTGGAGGCCAAGGAATTTATTCTCAACACTGGACCCACGAAGAGTTTGCTTCCATCTAAATTCCATATCAATATTGTCCTCGATCTATCTATCAATTTTAGGTAATGTTCTTTTTCCCAGCTTTAATAAACCACAAGGACCATCCGTGCAGTTTACTCGTTTTGCGGTAAAAGACAAAAGACAATCAAAGATTTTGAAATAATAACTTGAATATTATTGTCATCTTACAACTAATAGAATATACAATCAAAGATTTCTTGATATATGTTTTTGTAGGTCCATGACATCTAACTAGGGACGAAGGTAGTAATTTTAATAAATCAATTCTCATTCACCACTTTATAATTTTCCAACATTTCAAGCATAAAGATAAGTTTCCAGCAACTCAAACACAAAACATGGAGATTGAAAAGAAACCAAAGAACTCAAGATTCAAAAGGGTTTGTGTCTTTTGTGGAAGCAGTTGTGGAAAAAGAGATGTCTATGGTGATGCTGCCAAAGAGTTGGCTCAAAACTTTGCACAATACTCACAAGATTAGTTAAGTTAGCCGTATATCAACGTTGTCTTTTTGATCATCCTATAACAAAGCATTTGAGGAAATTATAATCGCTTATATTACGCTATATGCTATTACACTAGGTCTTTATTAAAACCCATTCTCATTATAAGTTCTTGAAAAATTGCGGCGTTGATGTGGAAAGGAAAAATATCAAAGAAACCTAGCGATGGAGATGAACAATTACCTTCGTTTCAAGACGTGATCAAATCAATGATGGCCACCGAGAAGAGAACAAAGAAGAACCCATCGGAAGCAGACGGTGGAACTGAAAAACTTCTTGCTTGATCTTACAAATCTCGACTGTAGTGTCTTATCTCCGTCGCCTTCCTTCACCTGCATACTGCAATCAAGGTTATCAACTGAGGAAGTTAACATCAATTCAATGCAATTACCATAGAAACATGTGTCATTCCATCCAAATAAACATCTCCCCGTTCGCCAAAATCTTTGTCTGAAGCCCACCGGATGGTACCTACTTATCAGTTCTGTTGGGTCAAAGAGAATTGATGAAGCTCTAAAAGGTCCTACAAGGGTCGACTCTAAAAGTCCATGAAACCTTAGCTAACCATCCACATTAGTAAATAAGAAGTACTAAACACAAGAGCAGAATGAAGACGACAAAAGTACTGAAGAACATGTTCTGAAGACAAACCAGACAACTTCTGAAGAACAAGTTCTGAAATACTGAAGAAACAACTGCTGCTGAAACAAACAACTGATGAAGTAACCAAACCACTGATGAGACAAACAACTGATGAAGATCAAACAGCTGTTAGACCAAACCACTGCTGAACCAAACCACTGATGGTCAAACAACTGATAACCAAACCACTGATGAACTAACCACTGTTGAAGAAGTGAAACCACTGATAGAAGCAAACATCTGATGAGAAGGTCTATTGTAGCTTACAGTACTTAGGCTACAACAGAGGTTAGCAACAGATGTTTATTGAGGAAGTGAAACCACTGCTAGAAGCAAACATCTGTTGAGAAGATCTGATGTAGCTTACAATACTTAAGCTACAACAGAGGTTAGCAACAGATGTTAGTGAAGACTGAAACCACTGATTACCAAACATCTCTGAGAAGGTCTGTTGTAGCCCAACAGCACTTAGGCTACAACAGAGGTTACCAGCAGATGTTACAACTACTGAAGAGACAATCCAACAGAGGTTTACAAGACATCAGCAGTTCATTGATCATCAGAAGTTTACAATCACTGAAGAACAACTTCTGATGACTTATTCATCAGAAGTTGTATACCTCATCAGACGATAACAAGATTCTCAGATGTTTACTTTATCAGAAGTTGTCAGATTAAAGCTGCAGCAGTTATTATTCTATTTCAAGTTGTATTCTGCTTTTGTATTGTTTATGTATTTTGTGGATCTAGAGGCAACTTTACAGAAGGGTATGTATTCTATAAATACCCATGTACTAGTAACCTCTAGACTTGCACTTGGCCATTTGTATCTAATACATCTGAACCTTTGCCGATAATAAACAAATGTTTAAAGTAACTTATATGCATTTCACTTACATTTGCTTTATTAATTCTAAGTTGTGAGAGTATATTCCGAGGGGGAGTTTAGATCCATAAACTCAGTCACAAAGTCTCAGTTATTTATGTTTTCTGCTGCACATCTGTATAGTAACTGAACTTAGAGCTCAAACCGATCCAACAAGTTCAACCTTCGTCGGTGAATTAAGGTTCAGGTACACCCGATCTAACAAATAAGGTTCAGGTACACCCGATCTAACCAAGTAAAGGGCTTACCGGAAGTTAATCGAAACCCTAACCGGTTAATCGCCGACATGACCAAAGACCACCGCCAACATAATGATGAAAACGTCATCGTCGAGTGTTGTTTATGAAGTGTGCATCGACCTAGAGTGGTCGGCCGGAGGTCACTCTCTATCTCTCCGATCTAAATCTCTCATCCACTCCTATTGCCATTCTCTCCCTAGCTCTCTTAAATTCTGGAAAAAGAAAAGAAACTTCATATTTGTTGAAAGGATAATTCAAACATTCTCAAGGGTTGATTGTAGAAATATCTGAGCTGCATGGGATCCACGTATGCATGGGCCAACCGTTAGTGTTTTTGAACAAGTCTCATATGACCGTTTGTTTTAGTCAATAAGTTGGTCGTGTTATTTGCAAGTCTTTAGTCATTTTCTATTATGTTCTTGTGTATTTAAGCAGTCCATGGTCATTGTATTTGGTATTCACTTCTCAAGCATTATTTATAATCAATATACTTGAAATCATTCGACTGCATATTTCCTTGTTCTTTTGTTATTTGCTTATATACCAACAGTGGTATCAGAGCAAGGTCCCAATCCTGTGTCATTCATTCCATAGCTGAAATCAAACCCCCTAACACTCAAACCATTCCAGTTTTCAAAGGCGAAGGCTATGAATACTGGATTATCAGGATGAGAACAATTTTAAGAGCCCAAGAAGCCAGGTTGTTGAGCAGGAATTTTGGAAAAGCTGTTGAGAAGATAGATGAACAAGCCTTGAAAGTTTTCCAAAGTCCCAAAAAGAATGAGAGTTTCAGTGGTAGCAGTTCAAGGGGATGTGGTAGAGGAAGTGTTAGAGGAAGGTTTCAAGAAAGAAGAGGATATCAATGTTATTTGTGCAACAGGTTTGGCCATGTTAGAAGAGATTGCTGGTTCAATGATGAGGCTCAAGTGAATGTTGCTACTCAGGAAACAAATGAATCAGAAACCAATGAAGAACAATATTTGTTCCTAGCATTCACCACAGATGATAAGGAGGTTACATCTTCTGTCCATTCACAATCTTTTGCCCTTATGACTAATACATCCCATGCAGGATCATCCAGCTCATTGTTATAGACTCTGGATGCTCTAACCACATGACTGGATCTAAGGGTATTTTTGTCACTCTAGATGAAACTTTTAAATTATCAGTTAAACTAGGAGATAAAAAGGAGATTCAGGTAGAAGGAATAGGGCAAGTAAAAGTTATTACTCCTAATGGCCAGTACAAACTCATTGAAGATGTATATTATGTGCCTCAATTAGAGTATAACCTTCTTAGTGTTGGACAGTTGATGAGAATGGGATATGCTTTGTTGTTTGATGATGATGCATGTATTATAATCAACAAAAAGACAGGTATTACTCTGATGAGGGTAAATCTGGAAAAGAACAACTTGTTTCTTATGAATGCTGCTCAAGTTCAGCATGGACAGAACAGCTCAGTTGATGCAAAAACTAAAGCCTGGCATGAAAGACAGTGTGAAGATTGTATAATTGGAAACAGCACAAACAACCTTTTACCACAAGTACTTGGCGTGCAAAAAGAAAGCTTGAATTGGTCCATTCAGACTTATGTGGTCTGATGCAAGTGCCAAGTATTGGGGGTGGTAGATATTTCTTATTATTTATAGATGACTTTAGAAGGATGTGCTGGGTCTACTTTGTTGAAAAGAAGTCAGATGTATTTGCCAAATTCAAACAGTTTAAAGTTCTTATTGAAAAAGAAAGTGACTGTTCCATTAAGGCTTTAAAAACTGATAGGGGAGGTGAATATACATCTAAAGAATTTAACAAGTTTTGTGTAGACAATGGAATTAAAAGGTTGTTGACACCTCCCTATACTCCAGAGGGCAATGGAGTTAGTGAGAGAAAGAACAGGACAATTCTTGGTATTATGAAAAGTATGATGAAGTCAAAAAAATTACCAAAACTGTTCTGGGCAAAGGGTACTGCTACTGCTGGCACTATTCTGAACATCTCACCTACTAAAGCCCTTGATGACAAGGCCCCTTTTGAACTATGGTATGGGTACAAGCCTTTGGATGCATTGCATATGCTCTAACACCTGGACCGTTGAAGCAAAAGTTAGATGATCAAGGAGAAAGATGCATCATGATAGGATATACATCTCAAACCCTTAGTGGTTATAGACTATATAATCCTGTAACCAAAAAGATACTAACAAGAAGAGACCCCAAGTTTATTGAGGAGGCCAAGTGGGATTGGAAAGGCAAGGAAGTGGAGAATAATTACATGTTCCTGGAAGATTCTTCCATTGAATAGGAGATGGAAGATTATGATATTGATGTTGTGCAGGATAGTGCACCAACTGCTAATACAAATGTTGAGTTGTCTAATGTTTCAGGTGATCCAGGTGAGAGCGGCAGTATGTCCAGATTTGGTATTCATATTTATGTGTTACTTTAGCTGTACTGCACTGGTCAGTACACTTGCCGGTTGTGTGGTTTAGGTTTAGAGAGTCTTAGTTTATAAATTTAAAACTTAGAGTGTTTAGTTTAGGTTAATTTAGATAATTTTATTATTAAACCACTTTGAGCACATCATTATCCAACACCAATAGAGACTATAACCCTAAACCTTACTCTTATCATTATTGCTACTCCTAATATTAAAAACTAAATTTATGTATTAGACTAAAGTAGAGAATTACCTCATATGTATCGGCTTCTAATCGGAGAACACTTTGAAAGTAAAATCGATGAAAGAATTCATATAGTATTTATATACAAATTTTGACTTCTCTGTTTTGTTTTGCCGACTTCATAGTCGGTTCAATTGAAAAATACCTTCATTGTGAGATATACACACTATATTCACACACGTGCACATTATTATTATTATTATTATTACTTCATTCGTTTTTCTCGTATAACTTATAAACTATAACGTTTTATACAATTTCGCCTATACTCTCAAAACGAGCTTATTTTTCTCTATGTTTTAAACTAAGTTTTATTAAAAATGGAGCAAGGTCACGTATAACATAATATATTATATTGTTACTAAAACGGTCTCCTATAATAGTAATTAATCGCCTAGATCTCACATCTCAAATAATCATGCTATTCGTTATTTACTCATTAACTAATTCCAAATACACAAATATTCATCTCACATGTTATTGGTTCGTTTTGACTATCAATGACCCGTTTCATTCATTAATAAATATGGACCAACACATTTTATTTATATAACAAAAACGGGATGTTACAAATATACCCCCCCCCCCTTAAATTAGGTTTCGTCCTCGAAACCTGTCAACATTAAACAAATGAGGTGAAGACCTCTTCGTCTCGTCATCACTTCCTATGTAAGGTTTTGTCATTTCTATATTCTAATAATTATTTTATCATTTAATGACATCACTGCTTTATCAGTTGTTTCATATAAGATCTCATGTCTAGATAGACCGTCGCATGCTTCAGTCGAGAAGATGGACGTTCTACATTTCTTCCCATATAAGGATTCATATGGTGTTGCCATAATATTGGCGTGGTAGCTATTACTGTACGAAGGTTTGATTAATGCTAGATGATCGTCCTTACTACTACTAAAGTTTATTATGTATGCATATAGTATACTTTCTAAAGCTTGATTGGTGCATTCATTTTCCCACTACTCAGATATATTTGAGTTCTCAGTTTTCTCTAGAAACCTTGCCCAAAACTTAAAGAGAACACTCTCTTGTATATAGCTTATGTGAACACATCGTGTGATAAAATAATCCATTTAGTATAAGGCTTGACTTACATTATTTGCCCTCAAGGAGAGGCAAAGTGTGTAGATTTGGCAAACCTATCAATTATTACTTAATAGCATTGTGCCCATGACTCAGTCTTGGAAGCCTAGAAACAAAGTCCATTATTATCATCTTCCGTTCCCCTCATGGGATTTTAGGTGCCTATAGATAGCCTAATGGTTGCAGCTACTCTGCCTTGACTTTTAGGTAAGTAAAGTATATCTTTATTTGTCTTGTGATATAGCTATTTATTCCTGGCCAACAATAATTTCTTAAATCCTACATTTTATTGCTACTAGGGTATACGGTGTATTTTCACTTATGAGCTTCCTATGGTATTATATCCCATAACCTGCCAAAACTAAGAATCTCATATTCGATTATCGAAACTTAAGATACTATTATTCATAGATCCCAATAATCTTGGCTACCAATCGTCGTTTCCTCTTCTGATATGGTTTTCCATTAAGGCCTATCATTGCATTCTTAATTTGGTACAAGGGAGTTACCTTAACACCACGTCCAGATGCATGAAGTTTATTATCAGTTAGGCTCCTTCTTTTATAGTGAATGTATCCACAACGCGTTTGTCTTACAACTAAAGTAATGAGATCTATTATTACAACAGATATGTTGGTTTTGTGGCATTACTAACAACTCGCAATGATTGCATCGTATTGTGTCCTAACCTCCTGGCTATTGGTATCAACCATTACATTGACATAAATCTTATCTTCCTCTAACAATTTAAGGATCACACAAATATGTCCTTCGTGGATTTCCTCACTTGGAGTAAATGAATATACAATCTATGAAGACGAATATGAATTGATTGATGTATAGTTTAAAGATTTGGTTCATAGGATCCATAAAAGTGCATGGTGTGTTGGTGACATCGAAAGGCATCACTAGAAACTCATGGGACCACATCTTGTCCTAAAATCAATCTTAGGTATGTTTTGTGCCCGTACCTTCAGCCGATGATATCTAGACCTTATGTCTATTTTCAAGAACTATCAAGTGACTTATAGCTGATAAAATCTTTGATCCTTAGGAACAGGTATCGATTCTTTACTGTGATATTATCCAGGTCCATGGTCAATATACATCCTTAATGAGCCATCCTTGTTATTGACAAAGACCTATGGTGATGTGCTAAAATATATATAGATCCCTTTGTCAAGTAACTTCTGCATTTGGTTTCTTAATTCATCCTTTCAAGTCAGGGCGAGGCGGTACATGGTTATAGTAATAACGGTCACCCTAGGGCTAAGTCAATGCTAAATTCAAATTTTTTTTTTCCTTTCAAATGGTAGTCTAGAAAGATCTTTAGGAGATATCTCATGAAATTTGACCACTACTGGCACACCTCTAAATTCTCATCTTTCTCAGTCTTTTAGTGCATACACCAGATAAGCTAGGTGACCTTTCGGATGCATTTACCTGCCTTTATCATGGTAATGAAGCTTATGGGTTTATTAGGTTTTCTTGTAAAGGATATTAAAGTTTTCCCCTTCAGGTCCCTGATACGAATATACTTCTTATTGCCTAATATGCAAGTTTGGAAACTAGCTAATCAATCCATCCCTAGTAGTACTATGTTCCACTTTCCAAGTTTCATTGGTAGTAAGTCTATAAGTATCGAGATATTTACTTATTCAAATGATACAATCCTTGATATAACTTCCAATTTCTTATCCCCATCCATTTGCTACTATTACTATAGACGTTTATTTAACTTACAAAGAATTTAGTTAAAGGGAACTCTAAAAGGTTCAGATATCAAACTTCTGTCAACACCAGCATCAAACAATATCTTATCATAGAAATTGTTGACCAGTATCGTACCCACTATCTCATCAATATTCCTACGACTTTTTCAGTCTCTATATCAAAAGCTCTACATCTTGCTTTATCGGACTCTGCGTTCTTTTATTTCTTAGGCCATCAATCCTTAAAATCTTAAAAACACTAATGAGGCTCTCTACATTGATACCAGGTGTGCATGGGTTTCTTACGATATCTACAAACAAACTTGTGACATGGATAAGAATGTCTTTTTCCACATGTCAAACATTTAAGTGCGGGTCCAGGTCTCCCTTTATAATCCCTAAAATTGGATCTCCCCTGATCTTGATTATTATCCCATTTACTCTTAATAATAACATCTAGGATTTTCTTCTAACGTATCCTAAAAGTGATAGTTGCTTTGGCTTCTAATGCCTCAGCTTGCAAGGCCTACCGTCCTTGTAAGTGCGCCTAGTTGATTGAATATCAACCATTGACACATTAACCTTTTCTAGAGGTTTTTCAACTAATGCACCTTTGATATTCCTGAATAGACTCCTAAGAGAGCTTTATATATCACCGAGTAGAAAAAGAAAATATTGGTTTTACATGCCTTCCTTACTCCACTACAGTCTGTCTTTGAGTCACTTCCGAGCCTCGTTCTCATTAAGTATCATGGGAAATTGTAGATACCAACTTTGGTTAAGTTCCTTACTTGATTACATAACTAACCTGTCTAGGGTATTTCATTCAGGCCTTATATCACCCTACTTGCTTTACGTATACTATGGGTTCATTTAATATCCACAAATATGCAGACTCATCTATGCTACTCATAAGCTGTTGGCATACTTTGAGACATACGCTAGTATAGCTAGACTATGTGTACAAACTCCACTAGTTACCCCGGACACATAAAATCAACTCTTATTATCCTATCAATATTGTCACACAAAGAAAACAAATAGAAACAGATAAGCACTATATTCTCGCATAGCCAAACTTGTATACAAGTTTTATTAGCATAATCCTAAAGTCCAGTTGCATTCTTAACTCCTTGCCTACTAATTATGGATTTTCAATCCATCTCTCTATTAACCTGAAATCAATCTAACGTGTATGCAAAAGTCAGCTACGCTGAGTGAGTTCAAGTTTTATAAATTTATTTAAACAAGTATTTTGTCAAAATAAGAATTAACAAAATACCTCAACCTCAGAGTTAACAATAAGCGCAATCCGCAAATTTGTTTTTCCCCAAGCAAAACAAAAATCAAAGTGTAGGATGGGCATACTCTAGCTATTTACCACAAGACTTCACTTACCAAATATATAATAAGCGCATCTCGATTTTCAATACAAAGAACAATCTAGTCTATTTAAGCAAACTAAAGCTAGAGATTAAAACAGGTATTTCCCACCTCTGTCATAGCTCAGTTTATAAAAAAAACAAATAATATAAAATATGTAACAACCCTGACTCAAAACCAAGACCAGAGATCAGAGCAGGCATGTCCCACTTCCGTCATAGCTCAGTTCGACATATCAGGTAGCCATCAAACCTAGCCTATTATATTTAATAACAGGTATAACATAAACTAAGCAACAACCATGACATAAAACCAATACGATAGATCAGAGCAAGCATATCCCACTTCCATCATAGCCTAGTTTATAAGGTCATGTAGTCGCCAAATACAGTTTACGAAAATATATAAATATATAATCCATATAACCTAAACAGGTAGCAAGTCAAAACAATACTCGATCTAACAAGTAAGGTTTCGAATACGTGGCCAAGACATTAAGCGCATTCCGCTTATTAACTAAAAACTCAAGCCACACTTTAATCAAGACAATAGTCTATTCATATATATATAATAACACGTATAACTCAAACCATATAATAACATATTAGGCATAAACTATGTGACAACCATAGCAAAAAACTATACCATAAATCAGAGCAGGCATATCCCACTTCTAATAACACATAAGACAAACTATGTGACAACCATGACAAAAAACTATGCCATAAATCAGAGCAGGCCTATCCCACTTCTAATGACACCATAGTTGTCAAAGGCGTAAAGCGCACTCAAGGCGCTTTGGTACCGCCTCTCGCCTAGGCGAGAAGCGCAAATAAAGCGTGGCCTGAGAAAAAAAAAAGTGCAAATTAAAGAAAAAGGGTAAAAAACACCAAAAATACTAAAAATAACAAATACTAGCAATAAAGATCAAATATAATAAAGTAGCACAATGATTAAAAACCACCAAAATATCAATTGCCTTCCCTTTTCCAGCTGCATGAACTTGCTCTTCACTTGGTCTTCTTCAGAGTCTTCATCAACCAATGTCCTTGGAGCAGACGGCCTAGAAGTAGATGGCCTAGAAGTAGACGGCCTAGAAGTAGACGGCCTTGAAGTAGACGGCCTAGAAGTAGACGGCTGTGAAGATCTTGTTTGTCTACGCTCCCCTGCTCCGCTTGCTTCTCCAACAACATCCCAAGTCAAGTTTCCATCATCATCAAAAACTCTGTCTTCATCCATCTTCCCCGTCAACCATTCATTGCTATCATCAATCTCATCTAGTGATATGGGATCATAGGCTACATCCGCATCACGTCTATTCTTAAGCATCTTGTTGTATTTAACATACACAAGATCATGCAATTTCTGGTGTTCTAGACGATTCCGCTTCTTTGAATGGATCTGTTAAAGAATTTTATAAATATTAGATATAAGATAAGATGAATCAAACTTCAAAAATAGAGTTTAAAGACTACTTACATGCTCAAAGGTACTCCAGTTTCGTTCACACCCGGATGAACTGCATGTTAAACTTAGCACCCTAACAGCTAGTTGTTGCAAATTTGGATTGCCTTTCCGTACAACTTCCACCATTCAGCTTACATATAATGAAATTGAAAGAAATATTATTCATTGTAAAATAAAATACATAAATAACTAAGTAAAAAAATATATTAACTTACCAGGTGCTATTTTACCGTGTTGTCGCTGTGCAACTTCTAAACCAAAAAAACCCGTTTGGTTCACCCACTGAATCAACTCAGCCATGATCTTATCTTGCGTGTCCTTGCTAGGGACAAGCTTCTTAATGCATTCATGCAATCCAAGAGACACTTCTTTGTCATTTTCAATGTCATCATTGTAGCAATAAAACTCTGGTTAAAGTAGTAACCCGCTGCGTGCAAGGGATGGTGAAGTTGGCAGTTCCACCTCTTGTCGATAATACCCGAAACAACAATGTAATCCTCGTTATCTTGTCCTCCCAAAGCTGATGCAATTGTAGTTTTAGCTCTTTCCATACCTTCATATATATACCCCATCGCGGGTTTTTTCTCGTTGTCGACGAGTCTAAGAATTCGAACAAGAGGACCCATGATTTTAAGAGTGAATAGGACATCGTTCCAAAAACTAGGAGTAAAAACAATGTCATTCGCTCTTATTCCTTTACGCTCTTGAGCAAACTTACTTTTCGTCCATTGATCACTTGCAAACATATTTCTAAGTGCGGACTTTTGTTTTTGCAAGCTTTGTAAGGTAAGAAAAGTTGTTGCAAACCTTGTTACTCCACACCTTGTTAGCTCAATGTTCTTTGTAAACCCTCGCATCAGGCTTAACACAATAGTGTGGTTATAAATATAACCAACAAGGTAAATAGCCTTTTCAATTGTTTTCTTCACCTCAGCAATCTTACCGATATCTTCGAGCATTAGATCCAAGCAGTGCGCTGCACAAGGTGTCCAAAACAAATGTTTCCGCTTTTCCATTAAAAGTTGGCCTACAAGAAAACAATAAAAGTATGTGTTTTAAATTATAAACTTGATTAAATATAGAGAAGTTAAAAAAAAACTAACCTCCTAACTTAAAGTTGCTCCCATTGTCGGTAATAACTTGCATAACATTTTCTTCGCCAATCCTCTCCACAAACCCATCAAGCAGATCAAAAACCTTTTCACCGTTCTTCGTATACGATGAAGCATCCACCGACTCCATAAAGACTGTTCCTTTAGCATCGTTGACAAGAAAGTTAATCAGTGTTCTTTGCCTCCTATCTGTCCATCCATCGGACATTATCGAACAACCAAACTTTCTCCATTGAGCCCTATGCATGTCGACCCACTCATCCACCTTTTGTACCTCATTTTGTAGTAATGGAACACGTAGCTCATGATATGAAGGAGGCTTCAGATGCGGCCCATACTTGCCGACAGCCGCGAGCATCTCCTTAAAACACTCCATTTTGGCCACATTGAATGCAATTCCAACCTCGTAGAAAAGGCAGCAATGGTTTGTATGGTGGAAGCTCGGATTTGTTTATCACAAGCATCATTGATGCTTGATTGAACCGCCTTTCCTTTACCTGTTGTTAACACAAGTAAACAGTAACCATCGACAACATAAATCAAACAACTATATGCAAACGAAATAAACATACCTTTTGAGAATAAAACATCCAATGGTCCCTTCACTGCAGTCTTCTGTTTCTTTTTTGGAACATTTGGTATCTCCAAAATCTCCTCGTCTTCTTCCTCACCCAGATCATGCAAGCCCTCATTTGTTTTTTTAGCCTTTTGATTCAAAACATACGCATTCAACTAAATCAGCAAGCTACACCACCTCGACATGTGACTCGTCTCGTACTAAACCTCAATAACACGCTTGAACCGCCAAGGCTAGGGAAACTAGTGAAGGAATGAATCCCAATTGCATCACCTACATGTTTCAAGTTGCATCACCAGCCCATTCAATCCACGGCTTGGTTCCATTTAAACCATAAGACACTTTTGTGATTTCAAAGTGTAGCATAAATCCCAACATCATACTAAATATATAACATGCCATGCCATTAGTCACATGACATAAATTTGTATCACCCTCACAAAATAGTTCAAGAATCAATAAGCACCTCCTTTCACCTTCATGCAATCCTACGTACACACACTTGATTCTTACAGAACCACACACGCACACACCTTGCTTGTGTAAAACTCTAGTCGAACCCATGAACCACCATCCAACATCATCTCCATCACCTAGCACCACATCGGGTCCGGACACAGCCACCACCACCTAGGACCCATCACAACCAGAACCGGCTTCGCATGCCGACTCCGATTCACCATGGCAACGGCATGAAACAACCTTTGCCGTAAATTACGTACCCTTGAATCAATTTGGAATATCGGACGTAACGCAAATCGTCGTGAACCACCGAGAAGCACCGTGCACCATCTCATGATCCAAACGAAGCCACAGTCGACACCGTCGCCTTCTGATCGTTGCACTCTCTTTCTTCGCCCGTTTGTTAACGGTCGGCAGCCTCATGGCTTCTGCTTATCTTAGGGTTTCTCATCATGCATGTATTTATAACTTTAAAAATTACCATATGGCCCTTGATCTTTATTAAGATGACAACTTGTTCCCAAAGGTAACTTAAAACATTTTCAAACAAGGACAACTAGGACCTTCCAATCACCATTGATCAAGTTATAAGTGCCGAGCTCGCTAACGAACCCACCCTATGAAAGCCGGTTATTCGATTCCATCAAAATAACTTTTAGCTAAAACATATGCTTGTCGAACCCACTCATCGACCTAATTAATAACAACGTATGATTCATAATAAAACATTAAAGAATAAACTTGATGAAAACCGGGTTTTCATATAAATAAATATTCGCGAATTTTTAGAATGTTACATATTACCGCCTGCTGTAGAGTCAAGAAGTCTTTTGGTCGCTTCAGAAACTCCAGTATAGAATTTCTCCATGACTCTCTAGTCCTCAAGACCATGATGAGGGCACTTATTCAGAAGTGCCTTGAATCTGTCCCATGTCTCATAGAAGGACTCCCCTGACTGCTCAGTAAAGGCGTAGATAAGATTTCTAAGACGAGCAGTTTTAGTAGGGGGAAAATACTTATGTAGGAATTTCGTCTGAAGATCAGTCCAAGAGTTGATGGCTCCCTGTGGGAGGGAGTCCAGCCAAGTGAGGGCCTGATCAGTAAGTGAGAACGGGAACAGAAGCAAATGAATGGCGTCATCAGTGACACCATTAAGCTGGAATGTGCTACAGACTCTACCAAATCTAGTCAAGTGGGCACATGGGTCTTCATCACGTATGTCGTGAAACTGAACTAAGTGAGATATGGTGTTGATCAGAGTGGGTGAAATGGTCCAGTTGTTAGACTCAACAATGGGTAGCGTAATACTGGACCGGATGTGAGTGAGTGTAATGCTGATGTGTTCAGCGACACTCCCGCGTGCAACCATTTCTATGTGATCTATCTAGTGGGCAAAATGTTCTAGAACTGCAACGGGGGCATACAGAGAAACTAAAACTGTACTAGAATAAGAAAGAAAAAAATAGCAAATAAACAAAAATATTTTTTTATAAAATTAAAAAAAAAAATCTACCAAACTAAGAAAGAAAAAAAATGACTAGATCCACGACTCGGGTTGTCCTCCAAAGCGCATGTGTCCCCGGCAACGGCGCCAAAAACTTGATGTGTGAAATGTGTAGTAAATAAATCGGTCAAGTTTTAAAAATGGAAAAACCTACAAAACCACACACAAACGGCAAGTGTACCGGTCGCAGTGTAGCAGAGCAAGTAATCCGGAATATCAAACCGTGGACACAATATGGCGACTCTCGGTACTAAACCTCTGTCGACTCCTAGCCTATTAATTTGGATTTTTTTGAGATTTAATTATTAAACTAAATGCAATTAAAATAAATAACACAGAAACGAAAACAGGAAACTAAGGACACTGGATCGAACTCAGATAATATGGAAGGCAACTACCTAGGTCTAGAATCCTACCCGCAGACTCACAACTCTCGGAATCGAATAATGGATTGGCTACCAGGTTTTTTAAAGATACGCCCGACCCAGGAAACCCCTAAAGCATGCTAGATCACCTCCCGGTCTCACTAACACCTCTCAGAAAATCCTAAGGGATGTGTAAATCACTGGTTACTAGTTCGGATCACCTCCCGGTCTCACCTCACTAGAAAATGCTAAGGTACTCGAAAGACTCGCTCACCTCCCGGTCTCGCTAGTCACAACACACCCAAAAATGTGAAGGAGTAATCTAATTGGCTTGGAAATAATTCGGAATTACAAGAATCTAAAGACACACTAGGCAAGGATCACCTCCCGGTCTCACCTCTACCCGATACCAAAAGATCTAGACAACCCGACACCCTATCACCTCCCGGTCTCAAGAAATGGCAGAATATCTAAGTCCTCTAAACTCTCAAATCAAGTTCCTATGGAATTAGACGTCAAAAACCATAAACTAGTCACAAGCACAAAGCATGCAACCTAACATGCATCTATAACTGAAAGACATTCAACAAGACACATGTGGAACTATCAAAGATCATAAATTAGATTTAAATACGCAAAAACGTTATAAAACAAACTCAAATAGACATTTACCAAAACATAAACCAATATAATTAAACGAATCCGAAAGTCATAAAAATGTTAAGTATTCATCAACACGACCTAGGTAGCCTAAATGTTTAGCTACTCCTCATCATGGAAAAATATATAAACATAGGTTCGAAATAATGCAAAGTCGTGGTACTAATATTTATGAACACAAAGTAAATAAATATAAACCCAAAAAGCAGAGGCGGAGCCAGGATTTCATGATAAGGGGGGCTTAGATTATTGGAGTGAGCGTTAAGAGAGGCTTGATACAATTTTATTGAATTTTAACCTTAAAAACAGGGGGGCTTGATACAATTTTATCGAATTTTTACCTTAAAAACTTAACAAATTTGGGCCATTAGGGGGGGCTTGATACCCCTCAGTCCCCCCCCCCCCCCCTAACTCCGCCTCTGCCAAAAAATATTATAGTCGAACCCGAAGCTTCAATCTTAAATCAAACCTTATAATCCTACAAAGTATCGTCTGTCACTCTTGCCAAAGGCTGCTGCTTCGATGTGCTCCCCTCGATCAAAATATGTCCTCCCTTTTATAATGTTTTTCTTTTTTTTTCGGCGCCACTTTGTTGTCGTACCCTAGAATAATATTCATTCCCAATTCCTAATTCATGGAGGCCTCATTTTCCTATTTTCTTTTGGGCTCTGGCCTTGAACCAAATGTCACGTTTTGTTTTTTTCTTTTTCATTATTATTATTATTATTATTCTTTCGACTTAGGTGTTTTTGGCTCGATCAAAGTTACACGTCTACGTTCCAACGTTCATGAACACTTACAAAATATAAAATAAATAAATAAATACTAAAAATTACTCAAAACTAATAAAAATCTAATGTAACGCTAAAATAAATAAAATAGATAAGTACAAGCCTAAAACTAATAAAATACTAATAAAAAGACTTGAAAATGACTACAAAATATATAGGAAATTAGATGTGTTTTGCAACACATCAATGTCATGAGGCTCATTGGAGCTGCTGCATGTGATATCAGGGAAAGGCAGTTGAAGGAAAGCGACACAAAACGTTTGCCGCATGAGTTGTCCCGAATCCTTGAAAAGAAACTCGCTTTCAAGATTGATGTTTCTGATTACAATCTTACAAATGAGTACCGTGTGTACACTGTTGTCAAGATTTGCGATGATCCTGTTATAATTGAAGAGTTGGTCGACGGACATGAGAATGTACACGATAATTCTAGCGAGGTATTTATTCTACTTATTTTGTAATAAACATTAATATTCAGTAGATGTTCAATCTGTTATGTTTATTTGTATATGAACACTTTTTAGGTCACTCAGGAAGTTTGTGAAAACAAATCTGTTAACCTTTCAGAATCTTCGCATGTTGGGTTTCAAGTTACTCCTAAGGTATTTATGCCTTTGTTCAAGTATGTCTAACGTTTTTGTACAGCTTGTATTGTCATGTAAAGTTTTATTAGTTGTTTCGTGATTTGTTTGAAGGATTTGTATGTGTTGATGCCGTTGTGGATACTGCCACAGGTCCCAATAGAAAAAGAAGTGTTGAAGATTGTGGTAATGTAAATGTTGGTGAGCAAACTTGTACAAGCAAAAGATTGAAGAAGAAGACTGCTAGATTCAAAAGTTAGAACTTATTATTAACGTATTCAGATGTGTGTTTAGTTTTTTCAGTTGTAAGTTTTTTTAACATCTTTGAAGTTCAAAGATATGTATGTTAATTTTGTACAGACTGGTTTAACAACTTTGGATGAATATATTTTAGTTAAAAGCTGTTGTTTAACATCTGTTGTGCCAGTGGATGTATATTATTTTAATTTCATCTGTTTTAACTTCTGTTATCTAATATCTGTTCAAACAATAGTGTCTCGAGTATTTTATAGTAGTTGAATATTAAATTATTTGATAGTTATTCCTTAAAATATTAGTTACAATTAGTAAACTTGACGTCATTTTTTTTAAAGTTTGTCATGGAAATATTTTTAATTTCAAATATAATAAGTTGTCAATAAAAACTATAATTACACGTTTTATAGATGATGATATTTTTGTAGAATTTTTATTGTTATAAAATGTATGTTCATTTTTTAAAGTTATAGGAATAATAAAAGACTTCAAATCATTTGTTAGAACAATAGTTCTTATTTTTTAATTAGTATAAAAAGAATAATGTTTAAATTTATGGTATCTTTCCATCTAGATCCTTCATCTGTACAGTGGTCATCAAAGACTTTTAGGGCTGTGGCGACTGTTTGTAATTATGAATTTGAAAAGACTGATTTAATTTAAATTTATAGTTACTTCGTTAGATATTATATATTAATACAAATATCAACTTCACGGCAATCTAACTTCAGTTAGTTATTTTACCGGCGCCGTTATAATTCCTTTCCTTTAGTAGCAACCGTTATTTTATCATCGTTTGTTGTATACAAATCGTTGCCCTATTAAAATATTTGAGTGAAGCGGTGTATCTTCAACCTTCATTAAAAATCAAAGTTGCTTTTCATTAAAGACAATCTACCAATTCAATTAGAATATTTACCCCAATGATGTTGGTTTGGAGGATATACAAACGTCTCAATTTACAGCAGTGTTTTTTTCATTTTATTATTAAATGAATTTATATGCTTATTTCAATATGAATAATCACAGCCAAATCATATTTTCTTACTACACATATGTGTTGTATGCAATTCATACCGGTAAGATGCTAATTGAATGATCTGTGATTTTAATTTTGAGAAATTGATTTTATGTATTTGGTTCTTATAGACATTTAAGGGATTGGATTGAACCGTTGTTTTGATTTCGTGATTTTCTACTCCAATTTTGACTCCGTTTTATTAACGCCGGAGATTTCTGTTTTCCTATTAGTTTTTAGAAGAACGGTTATAGGCTTCTAACTCAGCGACCCTTTCTAATCAACAATCAAACTTCACGTTGTTGATTTTGGTTCCAAATTGCGTCTGAATCCTGATGCGCCAAACAAGGGTTGATTTGAAATGGTGGTAGGCTGTCCGAATTGATCAATATTGATCGGGTTATTCTTTGTATTATTAGGCAGAAACAATCAAACAAACACTTTGATTGTTATTCTCTTCTGATTGATTAAACTACGTGCCGAATTAATCAATACTGATCGGATCATTTTTTGATTCACATGTTTCTATGCGTTTCCTTTGGAAGACGCCATGTGATGGTTGGTCGGAAGTCATCATACACCGTAAATGGAGTACGTATGTTGTGCTGTAAGCCATGGCGTTAACTGTGAAACGACGACTACAGACGACAAGTAAGAGGGTAGAAGTTAAAAGCTAGCGATGTGATGGTTGGTTGGAAGCCGTCATAAACAGTAAAGCCATAAACGAAGAACGTTGTGTCGTATTGTAAAAGATGGCAATAAATGACAAAACGTCGGAAGGAGTTAAATGTGAAAAAGTGTTAAAAGCAACATGGTTATCTTATACTACCTATTCTCTACTAGCGTTTCAATCAAAAGATTTTGCCAAAAGAAAAACTATATGGTGGTTGATTTGATACAATACACATAGCGAATTGTGATTGTGGTATCGATTTAATACACATACCGAATCAAACATATGGGTGGTTGATTCGGTTGATCTCACATGGTGGCTTCCTAGAGATCGCGAATAATAATAAATTAAAAATATTATTTATTATATTTGATTCATGTTTGTTGTTGTGTTAGGGTATAAAGCAACAAGAAAACAATGTTTTCCATAAACTTAAAATTTTCATACCTAATAGAATGATACTAACATTCATAATCACCCCGCCGCAACGCGCGGATTAGCATCAACTTGTTGATTACAATTTACAAGTCATCAAATATTGTATACCTTGAACTCTGAATAGGTTTCAATAACAAAGTTTACTATTAGGACATTGAAACTAATGATAATATTCATACTAATAATTTAAAACATAATACATTGCGAATAAAAACTATTATTCCAAGTTTTAATAATACTGATTTTTTAAGTATTTTTATTGCTATAAACATATGTGTTACGTTAATAATGTCTTTTGTTACTATAACATTTTTTAGTTGTTTCTTAATACTGAAAATGATTTCATCTACTGTAAATAGTTGTATTGTTTCTTAAATTTCTATTTACAAAACTTTTATTTGTATAGTGGGCATCATAGACTTTTATTAAATTTCAATATCTGTTGACAATTCAATAGATGTTGATAAACAGTATTAAACAAATGGTTATAATAAGTTAAGTGATTTATATGTAAATATTCAGTTTAGTTTCTTTAAAATATTAGTTACAGTCAGTATATTTCATGTCATTTCTTAAAAAAGTTTGTCATGGAAATATTATTTATTTAAAACATAATAATTCGTCAATAAAAACTATAATTACATATTTTATAGATGCTTATATTTTTGTAGAAGTTTTAGTGCTATAAAATATATTTTCATTTTTTAAAGTTATAGGAACAATAAAAGACTTCAAATCATTTGTAAGAACAATATTTTTAATTGTTTAATTAATATAAAAAGAATAATGTGTAAATTTATAGTATGTTTCCATCTAGATCCTTCATCTCTACAGTGGCCATCAAAGACTTTTAGGGCTGTATCGACTGTTTGTAATTATGAATTTGAAAAGACTGATGTAATTTAAATTTATAGTTATTTCGTTAGATATTGATTACAAGTTAGGTTTTACAAACTCTGTTTTAAAAATCTGGTTACATCTTCCTTCAGTTGAAAATTGTAATGGATTATAGTTGTTTGAAAACATCTGTTGGCAAGTCGTCAAAATTTGTATAGCATTGAACTTAGAATAGGTTTCAATATGAAAGTTTATTAGTATGTAATTCAAACTAATGATAATATTCATACTAATAATTTAAAACATAATACGTTGTGAATTAAAAATTATTATTACACATATTAACAATACTGATTTTTTATTTCTATAAAATATGTCTTATTTTTTTAAGAATTTTTATGGTAACATTTTTTTGTTGTTTAATAATAGTAAAAATAAGTACATTTAGCATTAATTGCCGCTGTATTTTCTGTCAGGTTGCATCTAGATCGTTCATCTCACTACTAGAAAAATACCCCTATCTTGACGCGCATTGCGCGTCATAAAAGGGTGTTTATGACACACAGCAAAGTGTCAAGGAAGAACATGTCATTAAATTTTTATGACATGCAAGCACGTGTCATCTTTTAATGACACGCATTCATGACACTCCTTTATGACACACTTTTTTGACACGCATTTATGACACATCTTTATGACACTAATTTTGCGTGTCATGCTTTTTTTACAAAAAAAAAATATTTTGCATAAATAACTAATAACCTGGATTTATATTTATTATTTATAATAACAAAATCAATAAATTTGATAATAGAACTGTATATATTATATATACCACCAAAAAACCCATTACAATATAAGCATTTGTCAAATCCTATCACAAGAATTAATGGTTACAAAAATATTGTGTCATTACATTACGTTAGTCTAGACCTAAACATACAAATCGCTTGAAAATGAAGGTTGCGGCATAACTTGACCATTCTTCACGAATAACATCAATATCCGCATTCATGTAAATGTCCACTCCTCCCCCAACCTGATACAACATTTAAATTAATAACATTTAAATTAATAAAAATTAATAAGATTAAAGGCAAATAACAACAAAATTGAACTACTTGTACAACTTGTTCAATTCATTGTGGTGAAATGATCACTAGTTATTTTGGATTCAAGAATATCATTAATAATTTCTTGATACTACTTGCCATCAAGTAAAAATATGCAAGAAAATTTCTTAAGGGAATTTCCACCCTAACCATGGATAATGATGAGGAACATCTTATAATGGTTTAGAGATTTCACAATTTGAATTGAGGGGAAGAAATATTAGAATCCCTTCTGATCTAAAACTAAAAAATAAAGGGCCAAACTTACTTTTTCCACCATCAATTCTATAAAAGTATAAATAAAATGCAAGTACAGTTTAGTTGCAAACACCTCTTGCAAATACATTTTCAAGACTTTTAAAACATTTTTGAGTATTACTAAGCTCGTAACACTTTTGTATGGTGCCATCTTTCTTAATCTACTTACTCAGTCACTGCCTGATTCATATGTTTCGGATAAAAAACCTTTAAAATCAGTTACCAGCCTTCTTAAGTTTGTACCAAATACCGACAGTTAGCATCATGTTTATTATGTTAAAGACGAGTAGTCTTATGATACTAAAAAATTCAATAAAAGTATGATTTAAAAATCAGCCAATAGTGTTCATACCAAGTATACATGAAACTGATTAACAGATGCATACAAAGAAAAGGGTATACCATTTCTAAGGTGCTTTTTGTGGTGCAACCGAAAGAGACCAATCTTCAACACTAGGTGGACCAAGCTTTAACCCAAGCTTCTTTTCTACAAAATAGTAATAAAATGGACCACCAAAAGCGTTTTCAATGTTCTCCGTTCAACAAAACCGTACCAAACAATAACCCAGCCAAACCGTCACAAATATTTTGGCAACAAAACCAACAAATCAATCCATTACCTAAACAAACTCGACAAATACAACGATAACCTATCAACATGACCTACAAACATCTATTTTCATCCATTTAACTTAGGAATAAATAAAATACAAACATAATAAAGAAGTTAAATTACATACCTTTGCCTCCCCTTTAGCAAAGATAACCAGATCCACATCTCAGACGAACCTGATGAGCACGCTTGAATACGCCAATATCATCCCCATATGTAGCAAATGTATAGTCACGATTAGATCAAGAGCCCAAATCTTCTTCGCAAGTTGAGGAACCTTAATGAAAGTCCAAATGTTAGAAAATAAAATAAACTACTTTTTAATAGATCGGTGAGTAACATATACGACATGAGGGACTTTTTAATCGATCGGTGTATTAAAGTAGTAAATAGATCCACAAACAACACGGGAGAGAAAGTTTCTAAGTAATAAGAATTCTGTAACAGAGAGGGAGATCGAGATGTTAGAGGGAGGAATTAGGATTTTGGTTGGTTGGTGGCTACACAAATGCAAGATGACTTTTATACCTAGGGTTTGGGTTTGTGGGAGGGAAATTCAAGTTTTGTAAAATTAACATGACACATGAAAGATGACGTACAAAATTCTATACCGTCATGTTTTCTATTTCTTGACAATCCATTCTTGACATACAAAAAAATATGTCATTAATTAATCAGATTTTTTCAAAACATGACAATTTTTTTATGACACACGTTTTGAGTGTCATAAATAAGTGTGTGTCATAAAATGTATGTCAAGAAAAGCATTTTTTTCTAGTAGTGTCTGTACATTGGGCACCAAAGACTTTTAGGGCTGTAGCGACTATTACTAATTATGAATTTGAAAAGACTGGTTTAATTTAAATTTATAGTTATTTCATTAGATATTCATTACAAAGTCTGTTTTAAAAATCTGTTTATATTATTCTTCAGCGGATAATTGTAATGGATCACAGCTGTATGACAAAATCTGTTGACAAGTGATCAAATATTGTATTAATTTTAACTTAGAATAGGTTTGTATATAAAAGTTTATTATTAGGACGTTGAAACTAATGATAATGTTAATACTAATAATCTAAAACGTAATACATTGTGAATAAAAACTACGGAAAGTATAAATTGAAAACCCCTTGAGTTAAGAAACTTTGAAAACCCATCTAAAAAAAGATTTTTTTTTTTTGAAAAAATTACACAAGGTAACATTAGGGGTGTTCACGGTCCGGATTTCGCGGTTTTTAAGTGAAACCGTAAACCAAACCGTTAGTAACGGTTTTTTATTTTTGTAAACCAAAAACCGAACCGTATAATTATTAAACCGAACCAGACCAAACCATTAATAACGGTTTGGTTCCGGTTTGGTTTTACGGTTTGAACTCTCTGGCCTTTATAGATGATGTCCACATTCTCCAGATTATTTATAAGTTTTATAGTTTTGTACAATGCTTAACACAAACTGTTAAAAATAACTATTTATCAAAGTTCAAAAAGCAAATCCAAATACATATATACATGTCCAAGTAACACCAAATAAAGATGTTGCTCCTGTAAAAAAAATGTTCTAAACTTAATGGGTTGGCTTATTGACATTTAGAATAGGAAAATGGGCTAAGCTCACTTTGGACAGCTTAACTAAATTAGAACTACAATAATTTTAATTATAATTATGTCAATAAACACATATATACGGTTTGTGTTATTTAATTATAATATGAAACATTAAAAAAATGTAACAAATTATCACGGTCCGGTCCGGTTTATACGGTTGGTTTTCAGTGTAAACCATAAACCAAACCATTCGTTACGGTTTGAAAATATTGAAACCGACCAACCGAAAGTTAAGTAAAGAAACCAACCATGAAACCAAACCGATGACCGGTTTGGACGGTTTCACGGTTTGAAACCGAACCATGAACACCCCTAGGTAACATACATGTATTTAAGTGTTTTGGGCAAAAAAAAAAAATCAAAAATCGCCGAGGGAATTTTTTTTTAAAAAATAAACAACACAAATTTTGTAACAGCCCTGGTAACACATGTTAGAAAGCAGAAAACATATGTTAACTGTTTTCTAACATATGTTAGCAGCGTTGTTACAAAATTTACGGCGTTTATTTTTTTTAAAAAAAAATTCCCTCGGTTAGAATGTAAATAACCAAAGCAAATATTGATTTGAGTAACTTTTATCCATCCAAACACTCAAAACACACATGATATCAGTTTTAAAACACACATAATGTCAATTACCTATAACAAATAACCTATCTGGCTTCAGAGTAACCTATTTGTTAAAAGGGCCAATCTGGCTTCAGAGTAACTAATCAATCAATTTCTATTCGTATTCATATTTTTATTACATTAAATTCAAGTTTGATAAGAAAGACCTAAAAGTCAAATTCTTATCCATGTTTCTTTCTATGGTCCACAAATTGTTAATGCGTATATGCCCATGTGTTACGTTCTTAGTCATTATTTGACATGTTCACCACTTCATTTTTCTTTTTGTATCATATGCACCCTTCCAAATATTCCATGTATATATATAAAAACCACGTTGTCTTTTTAGTTTTAAAAATACAAAAATCATTGTGGCTACAAGTAAAAAAACCCTTGTCAAAGCTTAAAATTTGTATGATATTAAAGTCTTATATGAAAAGAATCTTTTTATTTTAATTATTAATTTACACACTTCGTAACTAATTATACATCCATTTTTATTTTATTTTTTTAAAAGATTCCTAAACTGTTATAATTATAAATAAATCAAATTTTTCGTCAAACATGTTTTATATGATTATATTATTTAGGGGCTGTTTGGTTGATTAAGTGACAGGGTGTTAGTTTTTTTCATATGATCCGCGGGTCGGTCGGTAATGGTTTAGATATCAGATTTTGGTTGGATACTTGGATAAATGATGAGCCTTTGAAAGATTTATTTCCGAACTTATTCCGTCCTGAAAAAAATAAGTGGTGTAAAGTGTTCGATAGAGTGGAAGTAATTCAGAGATAGGGGTGATTCAATGGGAATGGAAAAGGTGTCCTAGTTCTAATATTGAAGTTTCAGAACTCGTGGAGTGCCATAGAATGGTGTCAGTTATTAGGCTTGGGGATAGGATGGATACGTGGAGGTGGAATGTCGGGTTTAATTGTCCGTATACGGTAAAGGAAGCTCGTAAGTGGTTAAGTAGGAGTGGGGTGACTGAGGAGAGTAATAATTACAAATGGTGTAAATGGCCTCTAAGTAAATGTAATGTGTTCATGTGGAGGGCAAATTTGGATAGGATTCTGACGCCTTCTGCGCTTAATCAGCGGAATATAAATGTTGGCGAAGGTTTGTGTGCTTTTTGTGGTGAGGTTGAGGAAACTACGGAGCATATTTTCACGGCGTGCTATTTGGCTAATGGTGTAGTGCATGGTATTGCATCTTGGCTTAAAATTCCTCCGGTCTTTGTTTTTTCTATCAAAGATATTTTGGAGCTTGTGGAGCATTTGAAGATTTCTAGCTCGAAGGCGGAATTGATGTTCGGTATTTTCGTTTTGACATGTTGGAGGATTTGGGCAACTAGGAACGAGGTGTTATTCTCACAGGCAAATGCTAGCGTGGCGAAGATAGTGGCAGATATTAAATCATTGAGTTTCCTATGGTTCAATAGTAGGTCGAAGAAGGGTGGGTTGGTTTGGAAAGATTGGTGTAATTTTGTTATAACTTGATGTATTGGTTTTGTGGTTATTGGTGTTTCATGAAGTTCATCTTTCAAAAAAAAGTGCTGAATCATTAAGTGCTGTTTTGTTTGACCTATAAATGGTTAGTCTTCTTGTCCCCTTCATCTTCTTCGATCACAACCTTTAATTTCCGCAACCAACCAATGTAGGTTCTGAATAATCTTCAATAACAAGAATGAATTTGTTCAATAAGAATTTAAAATGCAGGATCACTCTAACTCTGTATAGATTAATTTATAACAAAATCACACAAAATTATTGTAAGAAAAATAAGAAAACAATTATAAAAACTATCCAGTGTTTATTCTTCTTATCAAACCTGGATCGTCAATAACATATGCACATGACTGTTAAACATTGATAGACACATGTGCTTTGTGGTCAAAATCATCAACACCGATAAAACAAGAGCAATTTCTAATAAAAAACATAGACGTAGATGTAAAATTCTATTGATAGAAATTAATCATCACAACTTTAAACTTGATTAAGCCTTATCCTTAACCATGTTAGAGCTCTTCCAGGGAAAGGATCACAATATATATACATCAACTAGAGACGAATGCAAATGGTCTCTAATAACATGTGTTATATATAGTAAATTATATTGTAATTTATTGTATTTATCTCTCCCTAATTTGTGGAGATCTTGTTTTGTATTATTTAAGGATTGCACATCAATGAGAATTCCCATGTTGAATTAACCACCTCTAATTAAGATCACAAACTTTCAAAACATTAACTTTCTTTCTAGTGGCAAACCTTGAGAATTCGGACAAGGGGTTGGTAGTATATAACTACTTTTTTTAAACGAAAGGTCAAAATCGTATATACAAAAAATTGTATACGGATATTATATAATCGAATCTTCTAGAGCAAAAATTCCCGAGGAAGAGGTCAGGCGACCCCCTGCGCCACTAGTTCTTACGAAAGTTTATTTATTCATCCGGAAGTATGTGACTTACAACTTTCGGGTAAACATATCATCAACTTCAAAAACTTTCATATGATCCGAAAGTTTGACTTTAATTAACTTAACGAAAAACCATAACTGCACTTTACTTTATATATAGTATATCAAGAAAGTTTTGGACAACAACAATAACAACCTTTACCCAGTAAATCTCACAATTAACAATGCTAAGAGTAGGGTCTGGGGAGGGTGAGATGTAGGCAAACCTTACCTCTATCCTTGCGGATAGAGAGACTGCTTCCAGAGAGACCCCCGGCTCCATATCCTTAAAAACGACAATCAAATAACACTAAAAAAATATTAAAGGGCTATTGAATTTAGAGAAACATTAAAAACGTCACGTAGTAAAATAGAGGTATATATGCCATCAAAAATAACACCACCCACAAATGCCAAAAAACAAAACACCTTTACAAGCATCCTACCAGTGTAAGAAAAAACTTAAGCTCCTAGAACCCCACTGCGATACAACCAAACCCTTCCTAATAATCCTTAACCTTAATCTTGTGCCTCCACGAACCGCTATCCTCAACCATTTCCAGACAGGTGCATCCATGCTAAATCATGCCTAATCTGCTCATCCCAAGTCAATTTGGGTCTTCCTCTACACCTCTTTCCCTCTACAATAAGGGTTTCCACTACTCTAACTGAGACCGTCATTTGTCTCCTCTTCACATGCCCATACCATCTTAATCTCCCCTCCTATATCTTGTCTGATATACTAGCTACCCCTAACCTATCCCTGATAACCTCATTTCTTATTCGGTCTACCCTAGTGTACCCGCACATCCACCTTAGCATCCTCATTTCTGCTACCTCCATTTTGCAAGCTTGTATGTTTTTATCAAGAAAGTTTTGGACAATAACATAAAAACATGAAAAGTATAGGACTTGTTGTGAAAAAACACTCAAAATAGTCAATTCAAATATGTTAACTCCTCCTTAAATTCTCCATTGACTTTTCTCCCCAACACACGCTTCCCTTATTTTTGTCTCACTCATCTAGCCAAAATCCAAGCCGTTCCCCTAAAAAAAATAAAAAAATCTAGCCAAAATTCAAGACTTTTATCCTCACTCTCCTTCCTATCTCTTTCCTTCAATCAACATATATATATATATACATACACACATACACAAAACTTATAATTCTAAAAGATAACATTTGGAGTTTGCAAATGAATAAACAAAATTCAACAACAAAGTCAAAGAACACAATCTTGAACAACTTCTTACCAAGAGCAACATCCTCAATCTCCTTCCAAAACCCTCCCATCTACAGTCCATCAAAATCCCACAAATCCCACATTGGAATCGGCTTCTCTGGTCCGTTGGTTTCAACATTCTCCGGCGATAACACTCGCCGGAGAATCAAGAACCACTCGGATCCCACCACCTTATTATACGAACCCACGTCCCCTAGAGTCTCATGCATGGGCCAGGTTAAGTGCAAGTACACAAAACAAAAACAAAAACAAACCCAAATACCACTAGCACGTGATATTGACGAAGGTGATCACGTGCATGCATCCAAAACCGAAAGTTATAAGAGCAAGAAAAAATTAGGGTTTAAGAAATTACTATTTGGTAGTAAAAAAAGCAGACGCAGAAAAGTCAAGTCAAAGTCAGAGGTTCCGATGTACCTTGATAAGGTACCAAGTTTGGGTACGATGAAAAGGTTTGCTAGTGGTCGGGAAAAGGTGTTAGGTATTGATTCGGGTGACCTTAGTCGCGATTTTGATGATGAAAATGATGTTATCGTGCCGTCGTCCGCGCCGGTTATGATGAGGAATATTAATCAGGTAGGGTTTGATGATAAGTTTGCTAGAGTTGTTACGGGAAATATGGAGCCTAGAAAGGAAATTAATTTGTGGAAGAGAAGAACCATGACACAACCTAAGCCTCTTGTGTTGAATAATATTTAGGTTTTGGTGAAAAAAAACAAAGATATTAGAAGATATTTTGTTTTTTGTTGGATATTCTTTTGATTCATTATTCTTTGATTCTTTTAATTCGTTATTCTTTTATTTGATTCTTGTCATGAATGTAAATATTCTTGGAACTTAAGGTACAATATTAATTCATATTTTTTTAATATAAGTTTATAAGTCATACTATTTACATCTAAAATTACTTTTATACATATATATTTTGATGTAGCATGTTCAATTTTTTAATTACTTTTTTTTTAGCTTTTCTATTTTAAATATAACCTCATGTTTTTCTTATAACTTTGAATTTATTATGTTTTATATATAAAAACTACAATGTTGCTGTATCTTATTTTTTTATCTATATATTCGGGTATAAAACTATAAAAAAAACCTTACTCGGTAATTTTTGCCGGTTTCTTATGAATTACGTTGAAATCTAGAAAGAAAATACATTAAGTAAAAATAAAATACTATCAATTAATTAAAAGTTTTTATGCCTATTGAACGCGCGCTAGTCAAAGTTCATATATAACAAATGATGTTTCTTTTTATATTATTTTTTTGTGGACATTTAATGCTTCAACTACCAAGAAAACTAGTAACGTGCCGTGGCGTTATTCAATAACAGTTTTATAATTTATCAACTATGATTAAACTAGTATTTAAAAAGTTGACGGTAAATAGCTTTGCTGAAATTTACAGGGTACAGTTGTGAAGCCACGTCTTCGGCAACGATGTCGCTTGACGCCATTCATATATATTTTTGTATTATATTATATGTATCTCATGGTAGAAGAAAATATGACCACAATATTGTTTTTTTACGAGCGACATCATTGGTTTTGTTACAAACGACACCATTGTTTTTTAAACGTTTTACATAATGAACAAATTTATAGTTTAAAAATTAAGCTTAGTTAGTTGATATTAACGTTAAATCATTATAAGGCCCGTGTTTTTTTATAACTTTTTTAACGCAATAACTATTATAGCTTATATACACTTAGTTAAATTTGATCCGACTTTATCTGACCTGATTTGAAAATTTTTGACCCATGCTGTTATAAGTCCAAGTATCAAAAAAAAAATGACACAATAGGAAAATTTTCTGGCTTCATCAATGATTGGGTATGGTTATTGTTGTTTAAAAAGACAATTCAAAAACATTTCAGGCCTCGAAATTTTATTTTCAGTTCCATTTTTGTTAAATCTTTATAATCAATCTTGTTGTATGTCATCATAGCATATCAGTGAATAAGAAAAAGAAATTAATAATATATATCCCATCATAACCTAATATCAAAGGAAACATTTATAGAAAGGCCTAATTTCATATTTTTTAAAAGCAAATTTCATTCAAAAAAACATCCGCTAGCAAGTCTTTAAAACAAGGACCGCCCGGAACCAAAGGTACATCAATCCAAAGGGGAACTTGCACCAATCATTCTACTTTATACATTTGAACCTAGATCTATTTCGAATCCAAAAATACGAACACGACTTGACCTTGACCACCACGTCGAGAGCTTTAGCCTCTTTGCCTTGAAATATCCTCTCGTTTCTAGCTATCCATGTACACCATAATGTTGTAATCACAATACAATACGCGATCCTTTTGTCTAGCCTTGGTAACCTCAATTCTTTAGCTGTCGTCAATAAATCCTTCACTTAGAAAGCGAAAATGGGCTGTAATTTGCACCACGGAGCTATTCTGTCCCAAACCTTGGCCGCGAAGAGACACCCTGTAAAAATATGGCAAGTAGATTCTTGCACCAACTCACAAAACGGACATCCAACATTATCTAGTTCCATCCAACGTTTAATGAGTTCCATTTTCGTAGGGATTCTATTTTGTTCCGCTCTCCATGCCAAAATACTACACTTAATTGGAATCCGACCATCCCACTTCATTTTAAAAACCGTGGCTACATGTCGACTATTTATAATCAATTTCCTATTCGCAGCAACCGTAAATAACCCTACTACCATTTCCCGCCCACTTCCAACTATCCCTCCCTCAACCACATTAAACTCAAAAATGAAAGAAAGCAACTCAAATAATTCAGAAACTTCAACCTCCAGCCCTGGTTCATGCCGATAGGACCAATTCATCACCTTGACTCCGATAGGACCAATTCATCACTGAGGGGTATCTGATTAAGCCACGGGTCGCACCAAAATCTAGCATTCAGACCATCTTGGACAATTTCAAACAAAAAGCTATTTAGAGCTTTTCCGTTCATAAGTTGCCGCTCCCCGATCTTGACTATTTCTTTCCATCAACCACGAGCCCAAGACTTCAAAGGAAGCAAAGACCAACTTCTTGACCCTCCATGGCAGCCGTCTATAATCTTTTTCCACGTACCATTTGGTTCCTTTTTATAACGTCATCCCCATTTAAGCAAAAGAGCAACATTAGCGTCTTCTAAACGATTTATACCCAAACCACCCAATTTCTTAGGCCTCGCCACCCTCTCCCACGCCACCCAATTTATTTTTTGTTCTTCATTAGACCCTGCCCATAAAAAGCAACGCATAATGCGTTCCAACTTATAAATGACGGTCTTAGGAGCTTCGTAAAGAGAAAAGTAATAAATTGGAAGATTTTCAAGGATCGGTCTAATTAAAGTCAGTCTCCCTCCAATAGATAGCACTTTAGCTTTCCATGAGGGGAGTCTTGATTCTACCACATCAATCACCTTAGCCCAATTTTTAATGTGATTCATGTTGGCGCCCATTTAATCCCCAAATAATTAAACGGTATCGAACCTTGTCTATACCCCAACACCTAATTTCATGTTATTAAAGGAAGAAAATAATACTTGGTTTCTTTAAAATAAAATTTATACAATTAACTTAGACCATCTCCAACACGAGCCCCTAGGCCCTAATTGTCCTACACGTCGGGTTAACAGGCTTCTCTCCCTCTCCAAATGGATCTGCCTCTCTCTCATCACCTTTCACAATGTTTCACAGATGAAGCTCATGACTATCCTCCATGTGAGTACCCCAAGCTTCTCTCCTCTTTCCCTAAGACTATGTGTTGTGGCTCAAGTTGAGCTTAAATATTATCCTATCATATATTGCCAAATGGGCACTGACGTGGCATTTAGTAAAGCCTCAATCCTACCCATTGATCTTGTTGTGGCTCAAGATGACATTAATAAATAAAATAAAAAACATTATAATTTTACATAAAATTAAAAACATTACATTAAATTAAAAAAAAAACATTACACTAAAAAACATTATATTAAAAAACGTTACATTAGATAAAAATAAAAATATAGTCCTACAAATATAAAACCTAAGGTAATGTTTGGCGTAACATTTGTCAGACTGAAATATGATGAAAATTAATCATGTTCAATCTCAAAAAGATACTCGACGTGAGTAAATGCTATGAGCACGTCTTCTTCTTCGTTGGTGAGATCCCTTGAGGCTTTTTTATAAAATCGTTCGAAGTTTTTACACTTCGTTTTGAGATCCTCGTACTTGTGGGAGATTGAATCACAAGTACGTTGGCTTCCCCCGAAAAGCTTACCAAACTCGACTAGCACTTTAGCCCATTATGGTCCTCGACTTCGAACACCACGACTCCTCAATGTATCATCGCCGTGCACTTGATTGTACGCGATTATCAACGCGAGTTTCTCCTCTTCAGTCCATTGCACCATGATTTTAAATATGGTTGTAGAAGAAGAAATTGAAGTTGTTGTAGAAGTAGAAGAAGAAATTGAAGATGTTGTAGAAGTAGAAGAAGAAATTGAAGTTGTTGTAGAAGTAAAAGAAGAAATTGAAATGGTAAATGGTATATATATAAAAAATGATATGTTTTCGGTTTTTATAAAATGGTTCGTTTGGATGTTCAAAAAAAATGGTAAATATAAAAGGTAAAAATTGTTTTTTTTATTTAAACGGTCAAAGAGCCATTAGCGGGCGCAATGACGGTTGCGTCTGCTCGCTCGCTAGACGGTTAACGCGTGAGGGTTGTGGTGTTCGCGAGCCACGTGACTCGTTGGCTCACTCGCGCGTGATCGCTCGCGGCCTACAACGGTCAGTCTAATGGATATGCCACTCTCTCATCCCCTCTCACAATGTTTCACGAATGACCCTCGTATTCACACACTCAACCCCTTCTCTCTTACAATTGTCACGATTAAAAAGTTCTTATGAATTTATGGCACAATTCTTTAAGCTGGGTAAAGGTAAAGTAAACAGTAAACAGCAAAGACTCCCTATATCGAACCCCGTTTTTGATACGCCCTTAGTATAAAGAGCTGGCTTAGTACATATCCATAAATATGTCTTTTTGACTGCGGCGTAGCTATCCCGTCGTTTTCCTTTTCATAAGAGAAAGGATCCTATAGGTATAGTATACGTAAGTTTCCCTATATCTATGTATTTACCTTATATGCCTTAAATTTACAGATGAGTCGGGATCCTAATCTTACTATTACAATTATAGGATCAGCTCTTATTTGCAATCTTCTTAAAGAAAGTCTAAGGTAGTTGCGGGTCCATTTTCCTTTTTTTATAATGTGCGGGATTCCTACTCTGAGTAGGCTTCTTCGTGCGTGCCATTCTAGGAGTCTTCATTTACTCCGGTATAAAGTGATTTCAAGGTCAATAATTTATTTCTGGTCCACCAAGAAAAAAAAAATCAACTAAGGTTTATTTAAGTCCGGCACAGCATGCCTTTTCCGTCTATAGCGGATAGGTAATTTAGCTACCTCCGCAGCAACAATTGCTTCAGCGGGAGCTGTCGTCGTGGGATCCGTAATAGTGAGCATTGTAACTGATACCGGGAGTTTAATATCTAGTTTTTCTGCTTACGAAATGCTTACGCTTACCAAAAGGACTAGTTTATATCACCTTGTATTTTCTTATGCGACAATCAATAAAACACGTGTGTGACAGTCATTAGCACCATTCTCCCTCTCACAACACCCATCAACGATGATCATCTACTTTGATCCTTCACATTTTCAACTTGCTTCATATCTCAATAGTCAATATACCCACTTTAGGTAATTCACATGACTACAATAACAGATATTAGTAAAATAGGAATGTGGTTATGTACCTTTGTTGATCTTTTGTTGAAACTGATTATAGATTTTGTCCCTGCTTTTACTATTTACTAAGGATATGAACAATAAGCAAAATGCAATAAATAGTTTCAACGTAAAAAAGAACACTAGGCTATGCGTAGTGGGGCATGAAATGGGCGAGAAATGTGGTAAAAACTCCCCTTACACCACCTCATGTGCGTTAAGGGCGGGAAACCGTAGGAGGCGTTATTTTACAAAACACCCTCCACCTCTCTCTCTCTCTTAACTTTTTAAAAGCAAATACGTATTAATTAGATAATTATTGTAGGTGCATTAAACATCAGGTCCCTCATAATCCCTCATATTATGGCGTGAACACACTTTTTTGTATTTATTTTTTAATATTTTTTGA
>JAUTDX010001722.1:0-79528 GCA_030844895.1 Ambrosia x helenae | reverse complement strand
GTTTGTATAAATGGGTATTATAGGTTAAAAACAAAAGATAACCTTTATTTAGATTAAATAATAACTTATTTAATCCAAAAGTCAAAATTCTTTAATAAATAAATACTTACATTAGTTTTCTTTAAAATAATTATTATTCAGGAACGATATTTTGGATACAATTTCGGATTTAAAATAAACAAATAAATAAATAAATAAATAGATGAATAAGAAAAAAAATGTGAGTTTTGTATAAAGAGTTTAGAAAGTGCAAAGGTTAGAAAGGTTAATTCTTGAACACAAAAAGGACTAAAGTTGTAACACGATAAGTGTGAAAGGGGACGACGTCACAAACACTATACCTCACATTATTAATTTTGGATACAAAACCTACTTGTTAATTTTTGACCAAAACAATACATACTCACCAACTTGAACCTATATATTGAGTACATATTTTCAAGTCGTTAATTTTAAGCCAAGACATAGGATAGTAGTGGTGCTTGATGGGTGAAGCTTTATTTTGGAAACTCAACACATGACTATGGACAAAAAAGGCAATTTATGTTTTATGATGGTTGATGAATTTGGGATGTTAGACAATGTAAACACTTTTATGCTTTTGAGTCATATCGTACAAATGTTTAATCTACTTGTCAAAAATTTATGTTTTTCCACTGTATAAGTTTGGTGGCAATTGATCACGTTAATTACCAGTGAAACAGGTCGTGATACTTATACTTCAATCATTCAATGCATACCTTTTTTATCACGTCATATTTCAATCAACAAATGCATCACTTTTAATACCTACAAAATCGTTTTATCAACAACACATGCATGCTTAAAACATATCAATAATCACACCTTACACACACACACACACTATGAACGATGAATTAATGACATGTTTACACAACCATTGATGCTTAGCCCGATTATAAAGAGCCGTTACAAAACATGCCATTCTCTAATATCACTTCTACAATATACATACTCTAAAACCCATCAAAACCACAACACAAACATGACACAACCAAGTAAAAACCTAACAACACAATCATTAAACACCCAATTATAATCAAACCCAACATTAGATCAAATAACCCATAACACATAAATCACAAGTCAACTAGGGCTGGCAAATCGTGTCTTAACAGGTTTAACAGGTTTCTGACGACGCGAACAAAATCAAGTTCTAAACATGAACACGACTCATTTAACTACTTTATATCTCATGTTTATAACACAGTTTTATGTACATAAAAAGATAAATGAAAGATCTTTGCCTCTTAATTCTAATTATTTAAAAAAAAAGTAAAAAATCACATAGCGTATTTTTCAGTTAACAGGTCTTATCTGTCTTATACAGTTACCCTTGCCAGCCATAAAGTCAACAAACAAACCTATTAAATATTTCAATTTCTTCAAATACATACAAAAAAGAGAATGAATATAGACATATAGTAGTGGGCCATATTCCACATCAACCCAAATACATTATCCAAGAAAAAAGAACCAATATCCAAACACTAAAAGGGGGGAAAATCTCCCTGACAACGTCTCAAAAACAACATTTAAAAAAAAAAATAATAATTAAAACCAAAGAAACAAACTCTGTTTATTAAACAAACAATTTACACCATCATCTTATTAAAAAAAAGCTAGGGTTTCACTGTTTGAGTAACCACAGTTCAAATTCCGTCCATTTGATCGGAGATGACAACGGCGGCGACGAAGAAGAAAGAAACGGAGTGAAAGGCGGAGAGTTATTGTTCTGTGGAACGACGGCGTGGGACTCCATTGGCCGTCGTAAGGGTTTATCGGAGTTTAGTTTAGTTTCTCCGACTAGGCTATACGGCCACTTGTTGGTGTTGACATTCGTTATGTTGCTGCTGGTTGTGGTGAGTAATACGTCGTCGTTTTGGTTTATATTGTTTGTTTTAATTAAAATGTTTTGTTTTTGTTTTGTAGCGTCTTGTCATTGTGTAGCATTGGATGTTGATGGACGTTGCTTTACTTGGGGGACGCAATGATGTAAGTTCGTTAAATGTTACATTTCTTGTTCAACTTGTTCTTTCAAGGCTACTACTACTACTACTACTATATTATTATTATAAAATATAATTCAAGTACTAAACTGCATTGTAAAAATTGAAGCTATTTTTTCAATTTTAGTGTCTCATATTTTTTAAGTTTTATTTATTTATTTATTATTCTTTTATAATTATTTTTTAAGTTTTGTTTTTTTTTTTTTATTTTTTCTACTAAAAGTTGAAGAGTTAAGGTGCATGAAGCTAATTGTGTTGTGGTTTGAAAATTATTGTGTGTTTGTAGAAGGGTCAGCTTGGACATGGAGATAGAGTTCGGAGGGATATGCCCACCGTAGTCTCAGCGCTTGCAAAGTGAGTATTTATTCGGTTTTTGTGAATTTTGTTTGCTGATTCGGCTTATCGGTTGGTGTTGTGAGGTTTGTGTTTTAATCATCCTGGGTTTGCAAACTTAGTGTATGCTGTATACTTCAATATCATTGAATTTGTTGCATCTGAATAGTGATTACTTAGTAAACTAGTAGTTAAAATGATGAAAAATAACTTTTTTTATGGTAAAAAAGGAAGACGGTTTATCATCTAAACCAGATCATTTGACCCCTTAAGGCCAAGAGTAATGGTACCACGCCCATTGACACCTAAGCTCTTTTGGGCGCGAAGCAACGCCTCCGTGGGGCGTGATAGCTCTTCCAAGGGGCGGATGTATGAATATGAGCGTGGCTGCGTGGGTCCACCGACTTTTCTTAAATCACATGCACCCACTTCACTTTCTTTTTCTTTTTATTTTATTCAATTTCCATGTGAAACCATTACATAGTTTAGAGCAAAAAATGGGCTGAAAACTTTCCTGCATATGTGGCAGTGACGTGACACCTACCTTTTAATTTTTAGTGAACTATTGTATATAGTCTTTAAAAGTACCCTTTTTGACTCATTATATTTAATATTATATTTAAATTTGTTAGTTATGAAAACTTTTAGTGATTCTTGACATGGTTTAAAAAAACGCTTGAGGCGTGCGCCTCGAGGCGCGCCTCAAGGCGATTCGGTCTAAAAACGCTTCTGAGGCGGCACCTCAGGTGTTTGAACAGTGGTATGCGCCTCACAGGACTGAGGCGTTATGAAAAGTTGCGCCTCAGGGGTTTTTCAGGTATATTTTTGATGTTTTCGACTTTTTGTGACATTTTATGTCTTTTTATGTGTGTTCTTGATGTTTTTTTTTGATGAATTTGATGATGAAATTAGTTAGCATTTTAGTTTTTGAAAGATATATAATTATTTATTTAATTTTTTAATTCCGCCTCGGGCTTATGCCTCTGTTCGCCTCGAGGCTTACGCCTCGTGAGGCGAAGGGAAAACGCCTCGAGCTCGTTTCCGTTCTTTTAAACTTTGATTCTTGATGTGGTATCAATATTTAGGTATAAAATTGTAAAGGCAGGAAGTGGGAAATCCCATACTGTTGTAGTGACTGATGATGGCCTCTCTTTGTCGTTTGGTTGGAATAAACACGGGGCAGCTTGGTACAGGCTCAGCGAAAACTGGTGCGTTCACTAAACTAATTATTTTATCTAGATCAATTTTTTATAGTTATCTAATGATAATTAAAAGCAGAATCTATTTCATTTTTTTGTAGAAGTTGAGTCAGATCCCGTACGCTGTCTTGTATCTGAAGTCACAAATGTTGCATGTGGAGCTGATTTTACCGTTTGGTTGACTTCCGTCGAAGGCGCTTCTATACTGTATGGTCAACATATTTTTGTTCAGGCTAAATTGTTACTTTGTTAATGTTAAATCAGACCCAATGAAAGCTGAATTTACTTTGTTTATGGTTTGTAGAACTGCTGGACTTCCACAATATGGTCAACTTGGACATGGATCTGACATGGAGGTATACTCAGCAACATCTTTGTCAATATTTTCTTCTTCTTTAGTTCTTTTACATTCAATAAGGTTTGTACGCACATGGTTATGAGATGATATTTATTTATTTATTTATTTTTATTTTCAGTATAATACTAAAGATAGCTCTGTTAAGCTTGCTTATGAGGCGCAACCTCGCCCCACTGCAATAGCTGCTTTTGCTAACGAAACCATAGTAAACGTGGCTTGTGATCAAATCATACAGGTTTTTATATTAATCTTGTTTGTTTTTTTATTTATGTTATAATTTTTCTGTATCTAATATGGTTGTGTTTAGTTGCTGTGGACTCAAAGGGTTACGTTTACACGTAAGTTTTCTGGCACTATTGTTATTAAATGTTGATAACATGGAAGTTTTTGATGCTTAGTCCATAATTGTTCTATTCTAATTTCTAGGTGGGGCTTTGGAGGATATGGAAGGTTGGTACTCTTCTCCTGTCATCTAAGTAGAGGTGGCGGTTTGGCTTATTTATTTGTCATCGGGTTGATTCGGGTTATGGTTTGTCTCTAATGGATCAAATGGGCCAGATTTTAAAATGTAGCTAAAAGGGAAATGGGGCCAATCAGGTTGAAAGTCACTCAAAAGTGTGTTTTTAGTGCTTACATCTCCTAAAATGTTTTACCTTTTAGATTGCTGCATTTTGTAATCATATTTAATGCATTAACCATTTATAAAATAGCAGACATAATGCTTGGGTCAACCTAGGGGTGGCGAGTCCTGACTCGCACTGAAACACAACACTAAATCAGGTTTTGGGTTGGGTTGTTTGACTGCAGGGTCATGTTTGGGTTGACTTTTTAATTAAAAGGTTGACCTGTCACCCATTTAGTAAAAGTAAAACAGGTTGACATGCCAACCTGTTTACAACTTGATTACAACCAATTTACAAACCGCCAACCCGTTTGACTCATTTAGTTAAACGGGTTAGGTGGGTCTTGTTCTGTTTACATAATCTTGACTCTTGAGTGTTTTTTGGGTTAGGGTTGATGTCTTTGACATGAATGAATATATGAGTCGTGTTCGGGTACATTGATTTAACCCGAAATGATTGTCACTCCTAGGTCAATCTGAATAATATGTACTTAAAATCTGCCCAACGGCCTATTTTAGGTACTGTTAGTAACTTATATTTTATCATCCCATTACATTTAAGTTTTTTAATGCAATGATAACAGGCTTGGACATAGAGAGCAAAAGGACGAGTTTATTCCTCGCCGTGTTGATGTTTTTCACCAAGCATAATGTTTTACCTCCTGGTGCAGTCGTTTCTGCGGTTTCTACAAATTCTGCTGTTACTGCTGGTATGTGGTTTTGTTTTTGTTTCTTGGCTAAAAAAGAAAACGCTTTCTAATTTTTGATTTTAAACGATTAGGTCATGAACAAAACTTTTTGTAGTTGTATTCGTTCTCTTGATTGAGTGGCAAAATTTTAATTTCAGGTGCAGGGCAGATGTACATGTGGGGCAAGACTAAGAACCACGGTGATGATTTGATGTACCCTAAACCGCTCATGGATCTCAGGTTTCTTTCTTCTTTCCAACTATAGTCATGTCATGATGACCTTATGCTTTTTAAGTTTGTCAACTTTCGCAGTTTAATTTTATTTATTTTCTGTCTGTGTCTTTAGCGGTTGGAATGTACGGTGCATGGATTCAGGCAGTATGCACCATTTTGTTGGTGCTGATAGTTCGTGCATAAGTTGGGGGCAAGCTCAGTCGGGTGAGCTTGGATATGGGCCTCACCAGCAGAAGTATTTTACTTTGCTTATAGTTTCATTGTGTGTGATTTTCCTGTCTTCTAGCGGGTGCAAATTATCTTTCTTTTTATGAGTTGCAGAACTTCTGCAATCCCGAAGAAGGTAGACGCGCTTGAAGGCATGCATGTTATCAGGTTAGTACTCGATTAAACTACCTGGTAAACGTATCCTCCTAAGCGCTTGATTATTGGATTATTTAAAAGAGTCAAACAATCAGTTTTTATTACAGCTCTGAACAAAACTAAGCCCGTCTGTCTTTACTCGTTAACCTAATTTGAGTGAGATCTTTATTTCTCATATAGCCTCTAATTTTTCAAAAAAGAAATGTTATTTGTGGTTATTTTGTTGAATAATGTCTAAAAGTTATTGAAATTTTTTACAACTTCAAACAACACAAGCACTTCCAAAAATCAATTTTCAACAAATCCAGTTTATTATTTCTTGCTATCTGATCTTAAATATCGCGTAAGCATTTTCAAAACGCGTATACAAATACCCGTTATGTTTTTTTCACTGTGTGATTATTATGTTACTGTGCAGTGTTGCATGTGGTTTTGCACATTCTTTGGTGGTAGTGGACCGAACAAATGCTGGTGATCAACTTGATCAGGTAACCCAAACTTGCAATCTTGTTGTCCTAGATATATGCATTCAAGGTGGTAATTTAGAGCTGTTTACTTATGTATGGGTCAGTTTAAATCATGTTTTATCTCAAATGTGCCAAATTAAGAGAATTATTAAAAGTTGGATGGTGCAAACGCCAAAACTAGTTGCATACGTCATAATAGGTCATTTTGTTTAGTGATTTAAATTGTGTTTGTAATCATTATATTCATATTACAACTGTTTTTTTTAATTTTATATTTAATGTCATCGGAATACGTCACTGGTTCTGTGCAGCTTGAAATTTATGATGGTGAAGGGGCCGAAGAACCTAGTGCTGAACCATCACCCGCCAAACAAACTAATAAACGAACTGCTGCTGCAAAAACATCCAACAAGAGGAAGAAATCCAAAGAAGCTTCTGATCCAGAAGACGAAGAGGAAAACAACGATGAAGAAGACAATGATGGTAGTGACGCAGAAGCTAACGGTGCTGCTGAGAAAAAGAGTAAAAGTGGCGGGAAGTCTTCTGGCAGAGGCCGTGGAAGGGGCCGCCCTCCTGCCACCAAAAAGGAGGATAATGGAGCTGCACCAGTTAAGAGAGGAAGAGGAAGACCAAAGAAGGCATGAACCGACTATTATTGGCGTGTTTTTATGGTTTGTACTTGTATCGTGTTCACTAACATTGTATCGTGAGCGAGCTAACGATTAGAGGAGGATTCTTATTTTGTAACGTTGAACGCTCTTTTGGACACTCTTATGTAACGTTGATTTTTGGGGGATCTGGATTCGTGCTGGTTCAAGTGGCTTGATCTCTTCTTCTATCCCCTAATGAGTGGTTCACGGTTCTATGTTGTCGTACGAACTAGGTTGTTGCACAGTGGATGCTTAGATAACTGTTGACTTGAGCTTGTAGTCTACTAGACAAGGCATCACATGAACGAAAATTTGTTGCTTATTTGATAGTCTTATGATCTGTTGGTTTGTTTCATATTTGACATGTGTTAGTTGTGAAGATGGATGCTTCCTAATGCCGAATGATGAATGTCTCATGTTCATTGCGAATTTATAACTGTGGTTTTTTTTATCAGCCGCTTTATGAAATATGTGATCTATTTTCTATTTACTATTAGTCCTATGAGAGGTGTACAAAAAATCCGAATCCGATCTACAAATAATCCTAAACCGATACGTCAGGAAATTGGAATTGGTTTGTTTCATATTTGACATGTGTTGTGAAAATGGATGCTTCCTAATGGCAAATGATCATCATCATCATCAAATGATGAATCTCTCATATTCATTGCATATTTATACTCTCTGGTTTTTATTAGTCACTTATCACCTTGACAAAACAAATGAAGTAAAGAATCATCTTGACTTCTGATGCAAAAGTGAAATTGATAAACATTATATATATTTTCTATTTACTTTTTTTTTGTAAAGCAAAATTCATTCAATACGACCGGCAACCTATCTCCAAGACGGAAACAGGTCGACAAACGACCACCACACAATTACACAAAATCGAAATTACACCACATAGACCAATCTATCGAAACCGATTTACATCTACTTCTATACCATAGGAAACCTAACGCTTTAATATCCGCAATAATCTCCGTCACCATGTGCCTTTTGTCCTTGAACACCTTTTCATTCCTAGCCTTCCAAAGTCTCCAACACGTGATAATAACCAACCCTTGCACCACCTTTCTCTTAGTCTTCGAGTTCTGAAAAAATTTATGAATCTCCAAAGTGTCCTTTGTATCAAATAAAAACACTGGAGGAAGACCGCACCAACTCGCAATACCTAACCATACACCCGTAGAATAAGCACAACCTGTAAATAAATGCTCCACCGATTCCTCTGGTCTTCGCATAACACACACATAGCATCTCCCACGTCAATGTTCCTCCTCCGAAGCGCTAATTTTGTTGGAATCCGGTTCAACACAGCCCGTAACATAAAAATATTGCACTTCTTTGGAACCCAAGTGCACCAGTAAAAAATCGGGGGTTCTCCATTGTCTTGATCATTAATAATCCACCTTTTAATTGATGCAACCGAAAAACATCCATCTGTTTCTTTCGTCCATTTCCAAGAATCTTGGGCCTCGACCAAAATACAATCTCCAACCATCCGCTGACATTCAATCATATGTTGCGCCTCCTGACCACCGTCTGGATATACCGTCCAGTCCCAGCTCATCAACGTGTGACCTCCAGCATTTATCACCCGATCTCTCACCTTGCACCATTTATTCTTCTCACGACGAAACAAATCTGGAAAGTGCTCTTTTAACGGCTTATCATCCACCCAATTATCCACCCAAAACCGAATATTATCACCGCTACGGACCACTCCCCTCACCATCGAATTAAAGTCCACTTCATTCACCTTAACTTTATACCCAAAAGTGACTATCTTCGACCAAGTACCAGGAAACCGAGCATTGCATTTAATCATGTCCCACTTCCTCCTTGACCCGTGAATAGCATCAATCACCTTCCTCCACATCGCTTCCACTTCTGTACGATACCTCCAAAGCCATTTTAACAAAAGAGCTTTATTCGACCATTCAAACTTAGAAAGGCCAAGCCCACCTTTTCGTTTAGACCTGGTAACAAAATCCCACCCCATCCAATGAATCTTATTCCTACTTTCACCACCTCCCCAAAGAAACTTTTTTACCAAAGACTCAAGTTTCTTGAGGACACAAGTCGGCGCTTTATACAAAGAAAAATAATAAGTAGGTAGAGCCTCGAGCACCGACTTAATTAATGTCACTCGACCACCAATGGATATAGAATTCGCCTTCCATTTTGACAACCTATTCGTAAACACTTTTACCACCGCCTCCCAATTATTTTCTTTATTCATATTCGCGCCCACCAAAATCCCAAGATAGACAAAAGGAATCGACCCCACTTTACAACCAAAACCATTCGTTGCCATCTTGACTTCCTCGTTTCCTTTTCCAATACCGAATAATGAAGACTTCTTAAGATTAATTTCAAACCCGAACAAAGATGAAATATCCGCAAGATCCGACTCAAATTTTTAAAATTAAAGTTCGACCACGCCCCCATAAGAATAGCATCATCCGCATATAAAAGATGGCTTAAAATCGGACCTTCGTTCGGCAATCTAACCCCTTCAAAAGCCCCCACTCTAACTAACTGCTTTTTAAATAAAGCGGAAAAAGCTTCCATGACAATAATAAATAGAAACGGTGAAATCGGATCTCCTTGTCTAAGCCCCTTTTCACAATCAAACTCAAACGTAGGCGACCCGTTTACCAGAACAGACGAGCGAGCAGAAGACACCACCCCAAATATCCATTTACACCATAACTCCGGGAATCCCATCTGCCTCAAAATCATCAAGAGAAACTCCCAATTGACATTATCGTAGGCCTTTTCAAAGTCTATTTTAAACAAAAACATATCTCTCTTCGATTTTCTTGCCCAAGATATAATTTCACTAATCATCAACGGTCCATCTAGAATATACCGAACCGTCACAAAAGCGGTTTGGGACTCCGAAGTTAAATTTCCCATAACTTTTTTCAATCTATTTGCCAACACTTTAGAGATCACCTTACTCACAATCCCAATTAAATTAATCGGCCGATACTCCCCCAAACCAACCGGATCTTTTACCTTCGGTATCAACGTAATAAAAGAAGAACCAACCCCCTTGTTTACTTTCCCGGAATTATAAAACTCTAAAAAAATATCTCGAAAATCACCTTCAAATAAATTCCAGAATCTTTTAAGAAATCGGAAATTGAACCCATCCGGACCTGGCGCTTTATCATCTCCACACTCAAACACTGCCTGTTTAATCTCTTTGTCGGAAAAATTCTCAATCAACATGTTACAATCTTCCAAGGAAATCTGCCTCAACCCTTCACAAACAAGAATCGGTCTCACTCGTAACTCCTCTCGGAATTTATCTTTAAAGAATCTACACACCTCCCTCTTAACTTCATTCGTTTATAAACCCAATTCCCATCCACTAGTAACCCAGGAATCGAATTCGAAGCCTTACGTTTATTTATCATACCATGAAAAAATCGAGAGTTTTCGTCTCCGTCTTTAGCCCATTGAACACGGGACTTTTGTTTGAGATCTTTAATCTTCCCAAACTCTAACTCACGAAGTTTTTTCTTAGCCTCTTCAAATACCCAAACCTCTGCCTCCGACAAATCTCTCGAATCCATAACGTTTTCTAATTCCTCAATCTCTTCTTTCAAGCATAACTCTTCTTCATTATCTACTACTAACCGATCCTTCCTCCACTGAACAATTCTAGCTCTTAAATATCTCAATTTATGGACAAACTTCACATCAGACAACCCTTCGCCATTGTACTCAGAAGCCGAACACTCTACCAGCTTTTGAAAGTCGATCTTATCTAACCACGAGTTAAAAAACCGAAACGGCTTAGGCCCGAAATTTTTTGACCCCACCTTTAGCAATAGAGGACAATGATCCGACTTTTCCCGCGCAAGAGCTCTATATACCACATCAGGCCACTTATTTAAAAAGCACCACGACACCATTATTCTATCAATTCGACTTAACCTGTTTCCCGCGCAAAATGTAAATTTCCTATCTCTTAGAGAATATTCATGCAGCCCCACCACTTCAATAAATTCATTAAAAAACCTCGACTCTACCACATCAAATTTCGAATTTTTACGTTCTTCCTTCTCACGAACACAGTTAAAATCGCCACCCATAATAATATAACCATCCAACCTACTCAAGACGCTAGCAAGCTCCACCCACAGATCTCTTTTACCTTGACTAGTATGAGGAGCATAGACATTTAATACATTACACATATCCCCCGAATCCTTCAACACACCAGAAACCACCATAAAACGCCCACCCTTAATAATAGAACTTTTAACAAATGTTTTTGGATCCCATAAAGACAACACCCCTCCTGCCCACCCATTAGCTTCAACCCAATCACATTCATACCCCCCCTTTCCCCAAAAACGGTCCAGACAAACACCCTCAAGAGACGCAAATTGCAACTCTTGGAGCATCACAAAACTAACCTCATGTTTTATCCTTAACCCACGAACCCAGTCACGTTTACCATGTTTCCCTAACCCTCGAATATTTAAAGATAAAACATTCATATTATAACCTCTTGAAAACCTTGTACCTGAACCTCCTTTACAACCGTATCGTGAAAGTCTTCAATATTATTAGCTCCCAAAAGTTTACCCAGCTTGATCGTTTCATCAGCTTCAAACAAACGTGATGTTTCAACATAGTTCCCCTCCTTCTCAATAACCAATTCATTATCTACGGCCAAACTAATCCCATTATCCTCTTTAGACAAACTTCTGTTCAAATCCGGTGTTGCAAACACATTCGACTCGCCCTCATGTTCCACAACTGGTACTGGACTAACTGCTTCAATAAACCGAACCACATCGAACGGGTCACTATTGTCTTCTCGGGGTCTTTTTTTTAGGCCTATCTTGATCCGGAGACATTCGGGAGCCGCTTTTCTTTGAAGTATTACGACGGAACTTACCTCTTTTTCTAGACCTTCCTGCCGAGTCACTATGGGACAAATCCATTCCTACATTCAGTTCAAACCCACCCACATTTTGATCACTACCAATCTCACCTTCCTGTTGTATACTCTCCTCATTTCCCCCTACAATATTATCTCCTAAAGAAATCCTCCCTGTATCCTCATTATGACCCTCCTTACTTTGCATAACAAGTTCATTATTATCCCTCACCTCTACGTCTTCAAACTCCTCCCTATCACTTTCCATAGAATTAAGCGATTCCTCCTCATCTTCAAACAAACAATCAGGTATCCATTCTCCTACGTCCTCCTCGACCCAAATCGAAAACTTAAACTCTTTCCACTTCAAGTGAATCGTCTCTTGTATCCTGCCAGTTTTTTTACATAAAACAGCCACCGAACAACTCGAAAGATCACTCTCGTTTTCGTCAACTTGAGCCTCCTTCACTACCTTACCATATCTAGAACAAATACTATTAAAGACTTTATTCATGCATAGATTCACAGGTACCCCATGCACCTTCACCCACGCAATACGTTCCACATTCCACACTTGGCCATTCCACTTCTCCATTTTTTCAAACCAAACCGCCCATATATCTTTTGCCTCAATGAACTTCCCCCTCTCTTCCTCATCCTTGAAAACCAATATAACCCCAAACCCTCCAATGTACTTGATCAACACATCTCCAAAACCCACAGCTATCATACACGATCTCAACGAAATCAAGAAGTCAAAAGTTCTTACCTTACCCATCATAGCACAAGAGTACCATTGAACGCTTGTTCATTATCATCAACCGTAACGGACTCTATCACCTTAGTGTTTGTCAATGTATCTATAAACGATCTATCTCCCACCAATGTATCACCTTGTCTCCCTTCGTTACTAGATTGAAATCTAGCCTCTTGAGACGATGCCTTCTTAGTATGATCATTCGGATTTCCTTTTTGTTGCATCGGCTCTTCTCGAAGAATCTTCTCCCCATCAACAAACCTAGCCAAAGTGATAAACAGCTTGTAGGATCCCATCCATACGTCTTTCATCTGTTGTTCCAAAGCCACCTTGTCTTTGACATGTCGAAAAGAAACAAAACCGAAACGTTTACCCAACTTATCCAATTTCCGGGCTATGTACGTCCTATCCACTCCACCATATACCTTAAACACGTCAACCAGATCAGTAGATGCACAGCCCCTTGGAAGATTATAGACAAAATAACGTGTAATACCCCCCGTTTGAGAATTCCTGTTCGCCGCCGCCGCCATTCCTAGAAGTTCGGAGCTCCTAGGGTTTTTATCTCAGTTAACTCATCTCTTTTCTATTTACTATTAGTCTCATGTAGAGGTGTACAAAAAATACGAATCCGATCTACAAATAATCCTAAACTGATACGTCGAGAAACTGGATATAAATCGGTAGGATTCGCTAGATCCAATCCGAATTTCAAAATTTCAACCCACTAGAGGTTTTCCGGTGTACAAAATTTCAAAATATCGGCAACAATCCACTTTAAAATATCCGGTTTGTATATGAATTTTATTGAGTTTATCCTACATATTAATTTGGTATTTTTTTACTTGTAAAGTTCTACAAATATGTTTTTTAGTGAGTTTATTTCTCTTCTATTTATTATTTTCTTTTATGTATATACACATTTTTTTGGAAAGCACATCGACCATCATTGTATTTTTGAAAGGGAAAATGGATTTTAATAGGAAAAATGGAAATAAATAATCCTAACTATTGACTATTGGCCAATAACAGTCCCAACTACGAAAATCATCAATATTGGTCCCAACTTTCGACATATTGGAAACCAACGGACCCAAACTAACGGAGTTAGCCTCCGTTAGTGTGATGCTGACGTGGCATGCTTAGGTGGCAAGATGATCCTACGTGGCATGCCACGTGGCAAAATGATCCTACGTGGCATGCCACGTGGCAAAATGATCATACGTGGCATCCAACGTGGCATGCCACGTCAGCATTACACTAACGGAGGCTAACTCCGTTAGTTTGGGTCCCTTGGTTTCCAATATGTCGAAAGTTGGGACCAATATTGGTGATTTTCGTAGTTGGGACTGTTATTGGCCAATAGTTAATAGTTGGGATTATTTATTTCCATTTTTCCATTTTAATATTCTCAGCTATAGTCTATTGGCGGATAATACTCCCAACTATCACTTTGGTCATTAGTACTCCAAACTTTCAACTTGTTTACTTTTATCACTCCCAAACTAACTGCGGTCTAACCTGGTTAGTTTTTGTGGCCAAAATGTAAAAACCAAAACTTCTGTGTGGCCAAAATGTAAAAAGTAAATTTAAGGGGCATTTTTGAAACTTTTTAATATTATTATTCTTTTTTAGAGTTTATAACCCCCCCCCCCCCCCCTTCCTTCTTCCTCCTGCTAATAAACCCACCCCCACCCTTTAAATAATAATAATAATAATAATAATAATAATAATAATAATAATAATAATAATAATAATAATAATAATAATAATAATAATAAAAAAGTTTCAAAAATGTCCCAAAGTTTTGGTTTTTACATTTTGGCCACGAGACTAACCAGGTTAGACCTCCGTTAGTTTGGGGGTGATGGAACAAACTAAGTTAAAAGTTGGGAGTGCTATTAGCCAAAACAAAAGTCCGGAGTAATATCCGTCAATAGACGATAGTTTGGAGTAATTAAATCCATTTTCCCTTTTTGAAAACCTATGGAACAAATCCAAAACGTTGATAAGCTACAGGAACCATCAATAGTCAATATACTTTACTCTATAATATTTTTATTATTATGCATATAATTATGAAACTATACATACAGATCATGTTATATATAAAAATCATAATTATAAATATATGTAAAAATGATCATAAATGTATATAAATTAATTACTAAGTCACACTCGAGCCGATTTTAGCTTGAAAAACTAATCACGTGCAGGACTCGATCTTTTAAAATAGATCTTTTGATACGTGCCAAGATTAACCTTGAGCTCTCGTAAGTTAAACTAACCGAATTCGAGTTTAGGTGAGCTCAAAGTCGGCTGGTTTTAACTAATGTCCTAACGACAGACTAAAACTGTAATACTTAAATAAACGGTTACTCCCAAGTAGAGGTGCACATTTTGGTTTTTTTGAAGAACCAGAACCGGTTTTGGTTTGTGAACCAACTCTTGCGCGCACCTTTTTTAAAAAAATAAGACAAAATTTTTGTTTTGCATAAAGTTCAACTTTTATTGATTCTTACAATATTTTAATGTGTTTTGGTATATATTTGTATGTATAGAAACTTTTTTTGTATAATTTTATTATATACAAAATTGCAATCTTTTTAAATAAAATATACCATTTTTTCATACCGGTTTGAAACGAGTTTTTTTCAAACCAGTTCGGTTTTGGTTAAAAAAACCGGTTCAGTTTGGGTTGGCTAGAAAACGAGGGAAATCATTGGGAGACTTGCGGTTTGAAATATACCATTCCAATACCGGTTTAGGTTGGATCGGGTCGGTTCCTGAAACCTGTTTTTTTTATACACATCTACCAACAAATTGAAAACGTTTGGGCTCAACAAAACCACAAATCCTTTAAAGCCCAGCCCACATCCTTAACCCAATCACACACACACGAAACCCTAACCTTTCTTATAAACAGAAAAACCCTCTTTCTTCACCGCCGTCTGCAGACCTTCATTCTCAGCTTACACAAATGGTGAGTCCCTAATTTCATCTCTCTCAATTAATCCCTTCCTTCTTACATTCTAATAATATTATTATTATTATTTCAATCACTTTCAGGCCCCAAAGAAAGGAGGAAAGCCAGTTGCAACCAAGAAGAAAACGGTACTAACCAATCCGTCACATTTCTTATGTTTCGATTATTATTATTATTATTATTATTGTTATTATTATTATTATTATTCAGGAGAAGGTTGTGAACCCGTTGTTTGAGAAGAGGCCAAAGCAGTTTGGAATCGGTGGAGCGTTACCGCCAAAGAAGGATGTGCATCGGTTCGTTAGATGGCCACAAGTTGTTCGGATTCAGAGGAAAAGAAGGATCCTTAAGCAGAGGCTGAAGGTTCCACCTGCTTTGAACCAGTTCACCAAGACGCTTGATAAGAATCTAGGTAACTGTTACATTGTTATGATCGTTAGATGATGTTTAATGCTTTATAATGTTAATGTGAATTTATAAACATTAAACGTTATGAGAATGAGGTATATATTGATCAAAGTGTAAAAACATGGTGCTAATCAAGGCGTAAGCCTGAAGCGGAATTAAAATATTAATAATTTAATCTAACAATTATATCACAGACGTTTAGGCGCACCTTTTGTTACCGCCTCAGCCGTACTAGGCGCACGTACAATAGCATCTTATGAAGCGCCGCCTTAGATTTGTTTTCCTACCGTCTTGCCTTGAGGCGCGTACCTTGGTCGTTTTTTTAAAATATGATGTTCGCGGTTTAGAATTATGGTTTGATTGTGTTCTATGATGATCAATGTAGCGGTTGATTGTTTGAAACTATTTTTAGTGCTAGATTTATCTGTTTGTGTTTAGGTAGTTTGGAAATGGTTTTCTAGTAACAAAAATCGGTGTTTAGGTTGCTTTGTTAGACTTCTTTTTGGAATAAGAAGTCATAATATGTTTGATTAAATTGGTTTGTTTTGCTCATAAGTAATCGTATAAGTAGTTTTGCTCATTGTATGAAAATGCAGTTTAAACAAGCATTGTTAGGTAACACTAATTAAGAGCCTTTTAGGACTAAGAATGTAGCCAAATGGCCGATTATTGAGTGTTGCTTCTTTCTGGCGTTTCTTGTCTGATGCCGTTTCTTATAAAAGTATACTAGATAAAAAGTTTTCATGTACAAATGTATTAAGTGCTAGAACATTTAAACTAAAGCACATCTCACTAGTTTATAATTACAAGCGGCTAGTTTTTGAGCTGTTGTTTGACATACTTGTGTTTTTTTTTTGTGTAGCAACCAATTTGTTCAAGATGCTGCTTAAGTACAGGCCTGAGGATAAGGCCGCGAAAAAAGAACGTCTTGTTAAAAAAGCTCAGGCTGAGTCTGAAGGAAAAACTGTTGAAACAAAGAAGCCAATTGTTGTGAAGTATGGTCTCAATCATGTCACATACCTCATTGAGCAGGTTAGCTGTCACATCTTTCATTAAATTAAGTATAACATGTATAGTTTTCTATGTCTTTTTAAACCTAAAACCTTTATTAATCCCATTTCAGAACAAGGCACAGCTGGTTATCATTGCTCATGATGTTGACCCTATCGAGTTGGTTGTCTGGCTTCCTGCATTGTGCAGAAAGATGGAAATCCCATACTGCATTGTTAAGGGAAAATCCCGACTTGGAGCTGTAAGTATCTTGCTTTAACTGGTTATGTGTGAAGTTGCTTCTAGTTTTTTCAACTGTTGGTTGTAAACGGATTTTGTGCTACATTTGTCCAACAACTTTTGAAGCTATATAAATTGCGTCACTATTGGTGTGATCACTGGGTATGGTTGTTATTTGAAGCCATACACATTTGCGATCCATTCGTATCTACCTCTGAAAACCTGCATAATATCGTGTTTGCCCAACTCGTACACACACACACACACACACTAATATACCTTATTTACAATTTATATTCTGATTATTATACATGTATTCTTAGCCATATGATAAATCAAAGTTTTTCATAAATGATATTAAGATTTTATTGTTCAGGTACTACTTTATCAAGATTTGTGGATGTCTGTATTTTATGTTTGGAATTAAATTGGACACATTTCAATATTTGTATGACATTTATTATCGGGACTAACATGGTTTTGGCATGAATCAGATTGTCCATCAGAAAACCGCAGCAGCTCTGTGCTTGACTACAGTTAAAAACGAAGATAAAATGGAGTTTAGCAGAATCCTAGAAGCTATTAAGGTTCGTTTCCTTATTTACCAACTCTTATTATAACTTTCAGCACGGCCAATGAATATTAACATTTCTTTTGTTGCTATTTTAGGCCAACTTTAACGACAAGTATGATGAGTACAGGAAGAAATGGGGCGGCGGAATAATGGGTTCCAAATCTCAAGCGAAAACAAAGGCGAAAGAGCGGGTTTTGGCCAAGGAGGCTGCTCAGAGAATGAATTAGATATTTTGGTAATGTATTGTATGCATTTGATATCTTGGATGGCTTTGCGTTTAGAAACTTGTGTTTTTAGAACTCTTTTTGGTTGCTTGATACTGTTGGAACTTAAAATATTTAATTTTGGACTTGCTTATTTCAGTTTTCATCCATTTTTATGTTATTTGATCTTGATTTTATAAGTAAAAACAATTTATAACATGAACCATATAGATGGGCAAAACACCATTTGCCCCTTTTATAATATTGCATCTACAAAACTAGTAAAACCAATAAAAATCTAAATACAAATAAAAATTACTGAAAAAATGCCTAAAAATGTATAAAGTTATAAAACCGGGCGTGTAAAGTGACATTTTGGGAACCGTTAAAAGAGTCCATAATATAGCTCCAAACTTCAAAAGGCTTGTCTTTAGAGAAGTAGCCAGAAATTTTGTGAGTTCAGTAAATATTTAGCTTCAAACTGCAATTTTAGTCCCCGTGGTTTGCCTAAACTAACAGGTTTAGCACGAGTATAACACTTTGAGTACTTTAGGTTTGTTTTTCTAATAGTTTACGTCACTGAAATTAACGGCCGTTAGGTTTTCTGTTATTTTGAGGGTGAAATGACTAATATACCCCTCCATCCATTAATAATATTACTCTCCTCCATCTTTTCCTTTCAATCAACAACACAAGACCTAGAATCTTTGGATGAATCAATATAATAATCACTAAAACCCTAATAAGAACCAGATTGAGCTCAATTCAGCAAAACTCATATTCGAATTGAACAAATCAACATCAATTCACATCATAACAAATCAATCAATCACATAACACAAACACACACGATCTATAATTCTACAATTAGAAAGAGCTGATTGTTTTGTTTGGGTTATTGCTGTTGTGGTATATGTATTGTCATCAGCCACGTTGTTTAGATTGTTTGTTGAGCTAAATGTGGTGTTGCAGGTGGTGGTGGTGAACGGAATTGTAGGTGGTGATTGGAGAAGGTGGGGGTATATTAGTCATTTCACCTATAAACTAACAGAAAACATAATGACCGTTAGTCTCAGGGACGTAAAGTGTTAGCTAAACAAACCACAGGTACTCAGAGTGTTATACTCGTGCTGAACCTGTTAGTTAGGCAAACCACAGGGACAAAAATTGCAATTAACTCTTATTATAATGCTATTACAGAACGATTATTACGGTTGTGTTTCCATGCAGTTTGACACAATCCGTTCTACAATTAGCACATAATACATAGAACTTGTCCAGATATTTCCAGAACCTTGGTTTTAAAAAGTGCTAGGCGCACAAAAGTAACGAGGTCTAAGCGCATTGCGCGAAGCGCAAAAAGCGTGAGATTTTCGTACCCGAAGCGCGCACTAATTATATATCCCATAGGTTTTTAGCTTCATTTACCCAAAATATAACTATAAATAAGGTTTTTATATGATTTTACCTATATGTATAAGCCAAAAACACCAAGGTACAACATTTTTATGCATAAAAATACTTGGTGTACGAGAGGTGCGCATAAGGGCCAAAAGCGACTGAAAAATAGCCAAAAAATGCGCTTTTTTGCGCCTTTGGGCAATGGGTAGGCGCAAAGCCTTGAGGCGCCTAGGCGCTTTTTAAAACCTAGAGTGCAACCATAACATATAAGACATGGAATGTGTTGCCAGGTGATCGGGCCCACAAAACCCTTCTTAGTATTTCCAACTCAACCGAACACATAAAATATGGAACACGTTGCCCAATATGCCATACACAATATGAGTTATGACTATTGTATTGGATATCTCATAACCATTGTACAACTGACACACCGACCCCCTAGTAGTGTTACCACAACCATCTTGAAGGAAATTTGTAGTGAGCCTAAAAGATATTTTATACCATACTGGACATCCCTGACCCGGTTTTAGTTTTCTCGTAACATGTCCGTTTAGCATACGAAGATCTTTTATGTCCCCACAAATATTCGCATATTGCAGCATTCTTATTATTACCAATTTAGATAGGATGGATATACCATCAAAATTTTATGAAGTTACATAATAACTCACATGTTTAAGGATTGCTTAACAGTTGCTTAATTGTTGCTATTACGATCATGTAATATCTCAGGGTCCCAATACATTTGTATAACCTTAGGTTAGGTTATGGTACAACTAATTAGTTATTATCATGGTTAGATATTGGTTAATGCTGCCTTGTTTTGTTTACGCATAATGACTAGTCTCACAATCCACCAAAACTCAGATTATTTTTACCAAGATCCGGAACATTCCCGGATAATTTGGAGTCATCTTTTTCTTTTGGATGGCATTTGGAGTCATCTAGATTCTAGAGCTGCTCGGTCCTTACCCTGTGCATCCACACACGGCCCAATAATGTAGTGAGCCCAAAAATATTATTTTTCGTTTATATACGTACATAGAATATAAACAAAGATATGCAATTTTTGTTTATATATATGTACATATAGGGCTGTTCAAATCGCTCGTCGCTAGCCGCTCGTTCTTAAAATGCTCGCTCAATCGTCCGCTCGGTTGTAATATGAGCCGATCGGCTCGGTTCGGTTTGTAAAGAAGCCAAGCATGAGCAAAGGTTGGCTCGGCTCAGTTCGGCTCGAATAAATTATTATTTATCTATTATATATATACCTTCAAATCATAGTAATATTTGTAGCTTTATACATAACATTTGGCCAATATATGCAAATAAAATATTACTAGCCGGCTTTAACAAACAAAAAATTAACGCTAAGTTTAATAGTAAAACCCTAAGCCGTAACGAGATAGCCTTGACTTCTTTATGTTATTAGTCATCAGTCGTTAATCATCGCTTGATATCATTCTACACCACAATGCGGCAATTTTTGTCTGTAGGCATAATGATATATATAATAATTATTCGTCTATGCGGTTACATGAGAATAGCTTATTCTTAGTTTGAGTTCACCTCTAAATACAGCTTACAACACCAATGAGGCCGCTAACAACCTGGGTGCCACTCCATCACTCTCACATAGGGCTGCAAACGAACCGAACAAGGCCTTGTTCGTGTTCGTTTGTTAAGGAAAATATGTGTTCACAAACAATTCGTGAACACTTACCGAATGAGATTTTCTGTTTGTGTTCGTTTGTTAAGAAAACATTCATATTCGTGTTCGTTTGTTTCCGTTTGTTAATTTTGTTCATGAACGCACACGAACACAAACAAGTATTCATGAACACAAAAAAGTGTTCATGAACGAAAAAAACACAAACCGACATATATTAACTTTCTTATAAAATCGAATTCACATACATATATTTACCTCATATAAATTGTTTATTTATTTATTTGGGTAAAATAAATAAAAATAAAAGAATATCAAGACAAATTAAAAAAATTAAAAACCTTATTAAACTATCGAACATAAACAAACATAAAAATGAACATACACGAACGAACATAAACGAACATGTTACCGAACGTTCACGAACATAAACGAAAGAACGTGGCCTCTGTTCATTTTCGTTCGTTTAACTAAATGAACGAAATATTTTGTTCCTGTTCGTTCGTTTATTAAACGAACGAACACAAACGAACTTCCCGCCGAACGGTTCATGAACTGTTCGCTGAAAGTTCAGTTCTATTTGGTTAGGTTTTTTATTATTACATTAACCATAACCGCTAACTTTGGTTATCAAAATTTCCTTAAGCATAACTATAACCATAACTACACGTTGGTTATGGTTATTTCGGTTAACAAAAAAATTAAGCTAAAACTAACTTTTGACTAAAGTATATAAAATTAAAAGTCAATGGGTCTACAAAAGAAAAAAAAATGAAACTTACTGTGTTGTGTTGGAGTTAGCTTTGACCTTTTTTATAAGGCAACTCAGACTACACTTTTTAGTTAAACTATCAATGTGAGATCTTTTTTAATAAGATACTTCTCAACAAAAAAAAAAACTTACTTAAGTTTTTAATTACAAGTTCAACTCTTCATTAAAATAGAGGACACCTACATCAAGATATTTTTGTCACTAACATACTTTTTATTTTTGTAAATAAAGCACTACATGGTTTGTGTAATACGTAATTCTGTTACATAGACTTAATGTTACAAGTTCGGTTTAGTTCCGGTTATATTAGTTAACCATGGCTTCATAACCATAACCACTAGACCAGTTAAAGAAATTTCATAACCATAACTATAACTATTGGTTATGTCAGTTATTGGTTAAAATATGTTTGGTTACGCCGGTTGTGGTTCGATTACTCGGTATGACGATAATTTGCTCACCCCTAATCAACGCCACATTAATTTTTAGCGATCTCTACATCAAATTTAGAACATGGTTTTGCTCTCCACTGCTATTTAATCTGTTGCCACATCATTTAGAAAAAAAGACAAATAATAATTTTGTATATTAACAATTTATAAAATAAATAGAAATACATGCATAATAATTAAAAAAATACGTCAATAATTAAAATTTCATTAATAAATAAAAATAAATTAATAATTAAAATTCATTTAATTTACTAAAATAGATTGATAATAACACTAAAAAAACTAGACTTGAGCATTGGCGGGAAGTGTTGCCATATGTTACTCCAAATTTGTGTGAAGATTATTGTGCATTTCGCAATTGCGTATTTAGCTTTTATTAGCACATTTTTGTGTCTAACTTCAATTCTTCTAATCAGATGACTGCTTCAAACCCATTTAATTCGTTGAATTCCAACTTTCTTAGCCTTAATCCTCTAAAATTATGTTATGTAGTATGCTTCACGCATACATTACATGCCGTATTCTATTGAGCTTCTCTAGTACAAATTGTCTAGAAAATAACCATGAGATGGAAAGGGTGGAAAAAAAGTTAATAGAATTGAAAGAGGGTAAATTTATAATGGTATAATGTTGGAAAAATAAAAATGGTTTAAAGAGAGGTTCATTTATTTTAAAACATATTATTATTTTTACAATTCTTTTTTTTTTCAAAATAGTAGAAGTTTAACGGTTTTATAGCTTTTGTACCTCCACTTCACGAACTTGGACTCATCCACACCCCAAACACCATTGTTGTGACCACAATAGGGCAACACGGTGTTTAATGGCGTTCCACAGTGTGGCTTTTTTGTCACGCCGGACCACGCCCATCTCTCCATACCACACGGTATAAGCTAGAGATGGTAATCGAACTCAGACATGCACTACAAGAATTCGAAGCATTAGCGACGACAATTGTCGTCGCTAATAACGCCAAAAGTCGTCGCTAATACTAATAGCGACGACATGTCGTCGCTACTGTGTCGTCGCTATTAATTGGTCGCTATTGCCCAGTTTTTCGTCGCTATTGCTATTTGTCGTCGCTAAAGCCATATTGTCGCTAATACTATTAGCGACGATGTTTTCTGTCGCTATTGGCCAGCTTTTCGTATTTGTCTAATCACCTTTAGCGACGATATGTCGTCGCTAAAAGCCTTTTCAGGTTTTTCGGCTTTTTTCTGCCCAGTTTTTTGCAGTTTCACACCTGCGCATTCCTGTTTTAAACCTGCTCATTTCTAGTTTCACGACACAATGAAACAAACATAAACTTAAATATTTTACGTCACAATCCAAACGAAGATAAACATAAAGAGTTAACATCCTAATAAGTCACAATCCATATCGTTTCAACCACAAATTGTTTTTTTACATCAACTCTGCATCATCGCCGCTTTCATCATTGGCTTCTTCATCACCGGCATCTTCATTTGGAACCTTGGTGGAGTCTAAACTTGGGTTCGAAGCCAAATACCTAGCAAGTTCCGTGCGAAACTCCGCATTTTCAAAGAAACTTTTAAAATAACCCTATTAAAATATCAAAATAAACCAAATTAACATAATACCAACATTAACCCAACGGCAAACTATCAACATAATAAAACTAAATTTATAACATTTATATGGCAAACCATATGCAACCAACATTTACCAAACTACCAAAGAATCAACATTAACCAAATCCACAAACTACCAACATAATAAACTAAATTTACAACATTTATATACCAAACATATACGACCAACATTTACCAAACTACCAAAGCATCAAACATTAATCTAATCCGCAAACTACAAACATAATGAACTAAATTTACAACATTTATATACCAAACATATACAACCAACATTTACCAATTGCAAACAGTAAACAAAGTTTCTACCTATATTTATACCTATTTTCTTTAAATTCAACAAACATACAAATTTCGTTCGATAATAGAAATCCAGAAACAAACCATACCTATATTTATACCTATTTTCTTTAAATTAAAAAAAAGACTAACCTATTTTTTTCGACTAATATCCCAGCCGTCAGATGATAAACGATCGAACGGTCTAGATCCTTCCTGAAAAAGTCACATGGAAGTTGTATTGTTTTGAGCATTAGCGACGACGTCGTCGCTAAAGCCGTCGTCGCTAATGCTCAATATTCTTGTAGTGATGACGGGTAAACCTGGAAACCCGACACATTTGGGACTGGTTGGGGGGTTGGGTCATCGGGTCGGAGACTAGGTTTGTGATTAAAGTTTAGTTTTTTTCACGGGTTTGGAATTTGGTAATATACCCCTAATAAAGTGTACTTACCTGATTCTATACCCGATATAACATATTTTATATTTTAAATATGTATACATATGATATATCAATTATTGACATACTCTATTAATGTCATCTATGCATTTGAGTATTATTTTTTAAAATACATTTAAGAAATTTATTTTTGTACATCCTAGCTATTGATATACTTTTACGGAAATAAGATAAATGTAATTAATTAGTAATTACTCGATAGATACTTGACGGGTTTGGGTAAGGTATACCCAACAAAATACTTTTTTAAAATTAACGGGTTTACCAAAAACCTGCGACTATACCCGATACACTATAAAAACCTGACGGGTTTAGGATAAACTTATCTAATCAGGATTAAGGTTGTGATCCTAAACCCGTCCCATTGCCATCCCTAGTCTAAGGTCACCTGTATAATTTCATCTAGTGGTACTGTCAACGTGTACATGGAGGGGATTCAAACCTCTTTCATTTCTTGCTTACCATATATAGGAACCACTAGCTGGTAATTAGACCTGTATTTCGGACATATGTGCGTGCAACCAGGAATTATTATACCCTTTACCCTTTGAAACCCCAAAAGGGGCCCATTACTTTTTGCGTTAGCAATTTATTCTTCCAAAGTGTTTTATAAGTTCTGCAATTACTTAAATGTTAAATGTTTATTGTGCAGATAAATTGATAAAAGATTTTCCACATAAAAGTTTGACCTTTGAGTCCATTTTGAACCTCCAACGAAAGTCCGGTCACCCAGGTAAACCCAATAGCAAAAGGCCACTCACGCCTGTGAACGCAGACGGCGTTGGTGACCTGGCCCGCCACCATTCCAGAAGAAACTCACCACCTGAAGGCCTACTGTGGTAAAAACCCCTGGCTCAACCTAGAATAAATTCGCTCTAGGTGAGACTCCAACCCACAACCTCCACATTAGAAGGTCATGGGGCTGCCACTCCACCAAGGGTGATTGAGAGTCCAATATGACAATATATTGTTTGATACAAATAAATTAATAATATCTTTGACTTAAAAAGGTTAAGGAAGTTTATCTTAATAATCATGGAATGTTGGACCACGTATCATCATAAAAAGATAATGAAAAGCATCCTTACAAGCATATGAGTGGTTATAAGTACTGTGAACAAAACCTAATTAAATCTACCAAACCCTAATTAATTAAATATTTCCAATAAACAAATGTCCAAAGACAAAAGTATTTGATGGATTGAAACTTCCAAGAAACAAAATTCCAAAAGTTACAAACCCTAAAAGTCATACAAGTAGTGCAAGTTATATCAAACAAATAGACTAGCCATTGAGGTGGCTATTGGTGTCATCACAAGGTCACTTAAAGTTGTTGCTAAAAGATGGAAAGTAATTCATCCCCTTGGTATATATGCTCCAATTTATTATCAAATCATACCTAAGTTCAGATGAATCTTGTGGCCAAGAGTTATACCATACCAAATAGCTAGTGGAAAATGGAAGTGACCAAAAGTATTGGAATAATTAGTGAGTTTGATGGTGTTTGCAAGATATTAAAGAGAACTATAGGAGAGCATCAAATTCTTTTGGCACTACAGTACAAACAAACCAAGGTGCATGCTAGCTAAAGTAAAACTGAAATGAAAGCACTTAATAATTAGGGTTTTGAGAATTGAATGCCATAGTACACATTCATAAGAGTTGAGGGCCTCATACTTATCTAAATGTTTGAAAGCAACCCTAGAACCAATTCCATGTGGTCCTGGTAAGTAAGTGGTCATAATATTATTGCCAGTCTAAAAGGAAATGACAGCGTGAGTTAGGGCTTTCTCTAGAGATAGAGAGAGAAAGAATGGTGCATATATGTACATTTATAGGCTTAGGCGGCATGTAAATATGGAAAGTAAATAGTAGTGCTTCTTCACATGGACTTTGAATGTTATGATGGTCCACTGCAGTTTTCAAGAATTTGTACTAGTGCAATAGTAAACTAGTACACGGCATATATATATATATATATTATGAGTTTCCATTTAAATTTGTGAAATGGTATTAATTAATACCAGATTTCATGTTTGTTTAAGCATCATCAATGATACTATTAAAACATATAATTGTGATTGAATTCTTCAAAGAAATGATAAACCATTTGAGGAATAATGAATGATATGGTTCGAGTTTAAGTCAAATCAAAAAGAGATGTTTTGATATGATATACCTAAAGTATTGAAGTTGGACGGAAAAAAAAGTAGATAAATGCGAAATTGGAGAAAATTATTAAAAGTTTCTCGAAAATTACAAAGATACCATATTTCATTTTAAGAATACACGGTCGTATGGGTGGTAGGGGGTGAAAGCCCCATGTTACACACACCACCGTATGACCAGCGTTTCTTATGGCGTGGAGGGATGGATGGGGAGTTTCTCATCGGCATGAGGCAACTTGGAGGATATGATGCGGCGGGCCGTTAGTGGTGAGTTAAACTAGCCGTTAGAAATGAATACTTTCTATTTTAAATCCAATACACACGCTCACACAAACACACACGTCAACCTATATCTCCTTTCTTTCGCTTTAAAATTTCTCAACCTATCTCATTGCTAAAAATAAAGAAGACCTTAGTGTTGAAGCAAGTCAATTAAAACAACATGAAATTTTTAACAACCAGGCGTATCATAATCTTCGAGTGAATTTGGTTGAACGCATTTGGAATCTTCCACGACACAACGACGAAGCCGATTACTAGGATATGATAATTAAAATAGGTAATATTATTTTTTATTAAATTTTATGTATTTTGTTTCGCATTGTTATTGTCTTTATTGTTTTATTCAATAATATAAATGTTTTTTATTTAGTTGATTTGTTTCTTAAAAGAAAATTAGAAAAAAACATCCATGTCACCACCACCGGTGGTTTTTTGGGGCTTGGAGGGGAATTCTCCCTCCGTTGACGTGGCTGTCACATGTTACTCCATGCCCCTTCACCCTATGATCACACTGAGTAGCCTAAGGTGGTGTTTGTTTTTCCCTAGAAGTGCTTCCTGTCCTCTTCTGTCTGCGGTGCGCAGACATTGAGCTCTTGCAGCCCGTTTGTTTTTTGGAAGACCTTACATTAAAAAAGGTCTTCCTAACCTCTTCTTAGTGAAGACATGTACCAATATCATCCCACTTCTTCTTCTCTTCTTCTCTTTTCTTCTTCCTCACCAGTCTTCATTTTTCTTCTTCCTCTTCATTCATCCCTCTCCTCCCTCCTCTTTTCCCATCTCCTCCCCAAATGCCGCCCCCACCTCCCCCTTCCACATTCTCCTCCCTTCCTCCTTCCGCCACTGTTGTGCTATGTTTGTGATCTCACATGATCTGCTCGCTAGGGGATGGTGATGATGGTGGCGGTTCTACCAAGGTTCCGCCGCCTCTACTTCTACTATTGCTCCACCTTCGCTTCTTTTATTGTTACATCGGTAACAGCCACAGACTATTCATTCGTTTTTTACGTTGTTTTGTCTATACTTTTCGGAGATTTGGGTTGGTTCTTTTGTGAGGTTGGTGGTGGATGTAGCTGTTTTACATGGTTTGGTTAAAAAGATTGTTGATTTTAGAAAGAGAAAGATGAAAAAAGATAGAGGAAGCATAAGAGAGAAAGAAGCATCTGGGTATTTTATTACCTCCATTGATTCATTTGTTGTTGAAGAAACACGAATCCTAGATCACCGAGTCAGGGCTGATCTAAGTAGTGAATCCACAGGGAAAATATTGGTTTGGGGTTAAAAGTGTGTATTTGTAAATGAAGGTCTAAGGAATAAGACCAAGGAAAAAAGGAGACGGCCGATTAGAAGAGCGGAGCCTCTAAACGTTGGTAAAGAAAACAAAGGTTGGAAAGTACGATGTGCTCATAGTCTTTTCAACGAAAGTTCTAATGGATTTCAGATGCCCTTTAAAAGAGAAGGGACTCCTCCTTTTATAATACCTTGACGTCCGACTTTCTCAACCCAACCTCTACCCTTAGTGGGGCCCGGCCCAGTAGACGCGTCTCCTAGTCTCCGGCCCATGTTCTTAAGCCCAATTTTGTGCAAGTGGTTGTGTGAAAAATGGGGGAAGGGGAGATGCTACCGTCCTGTAAAAAATCCACGTGGCGTCCATTGAGTAGACGCATATGGTCGGCGGATACGGGGTGTTCGCCTATTGGTTTGTTGGGGCGGTGTGTAATCATTCCTTCTTATAGAACCTGAGACAAGTAGGGGTTGGTAAAGTCTTATGTTAGGGATGCTTTGGTTGGGACCTGCCACGTCATCATTTTTTCTGGTTTTGTCAGTCCGGGCGCGACCTTTGATTGGTTGCAGACTCTGACGGGCCATCTTCATTTCCGGAGCAGTTGCCCAGGGCATGTCTGTCCTGGGGGGGGGGGTGTCTTGATGCTGCCTAAAAAGGTATCTTTGGAACGTGTCAAGGAAAGTAGGCTTTTCGTGCATGAGAAGCTTCGTTTGTGCCAGCGCTTGCGCTGATGTAAAACGGGCGAAAGGACTGGCGTTAAGGCCATTGATGCAGTTGTCTCCGCTGACGTAAAACGGGCGGATGAACTGGCGTCATGGTCGTTGACGCAGTCCTTTGTTGGACGCTTATAGATCTTAATCAACCATTCTTCTTTCTTCTTATGTCTTGACTTCTTGCAGTAGGAAAGAGTGGTTGATTTTGATGATATGGTGTCGTTGGTTTTGGCATCATATCCCTTCAAGTCCCCCATTCTAGTGTTTCGTGTTGCTTTGCATGGAAGAAATGAGAGAGTGTTGTACTTTGTTGGATTGTTAAAAGTATTTGTATGTGACCTTGATGTGTACCTTGATTCGCATCTAGTCGTCACTGGGTTTTCATGCATTTAACGAGGTGTATATGTAGGTCATGTCATGATCGAGTTTTAAAAGTAAATCATGACTTGTAGACGACGTCGTCAAATGATGCGCGTATAGGGATCAATCTGTATAGCGTATGGCGAGTGTGGCCGTGGTATATGATTATTTCCGCGCAATCAAGAGATGTGTGGGGGCGTCTGGCATTATTGCACGTGACGGTGGTTATAAAAAGTGAATGAAGAAATTTCTCTAGTGCTGCACGTCCGGGACGCCTGAGAAGGCGTCCGGAGTTTTTTGCGCATTGGCGGTGATGATAGGAAATGAAAAAGGATAATATTCCATTCCTGCGCATGCGGGAGACCTAGAAAGGCGTCTCGTAGTGTTTGCGCAGGTTAATGATGTAAAAATTGGAATAGGGAATTTTTCCGTGTCTGCGCCTGCTGATGTGTAGTTAATGCGCATTAAATTTGTCTCTTTGAATTCTTCATGAATTAATGGGCAGAAATGTTGGCATACGAGGAGACGTGTCTGACAGTTCATACAGCAGGGGTGTTGGTAGGTTGGCACGTGTTGCAAAAAGCTGGTGTTGACAACTGTTGAGTATTGTAACCGTCAGGCGAGTGAGGCACGCGCAGCGCGTGTGCATACATGTGGGCTGCCTGACGTGTCACCTGCTGATTGGAACATCTGTCGAAAAAGTCGCATGTCATGATTACTGGCCTTCCCATCGCAATTAATGCGATGGGTATAAATAGGTCCTCCACCGTTAATGATTTTTTGCTTCCAACTTTGATATTTTTCTTCTCCGGTGATTATCCTCTCTACTTTCCGTTCAAAAAATTCTGAAAGTTCTTCCTTTTCTTCATTTTCTTTCTTTGTTCTTTAGAGATTTTGACCGAAGATAAGGCAGCAAAGGTGGAAGTGGCCATGGTAGAGGCCCAAATTGCCTGGTCCAAGGAGAAGTTTAGGGCCTTGGTGCAAAAGTATGAGATTCTTCGTGAGTGGGAGCCTGAGTTTCCGACGAAGGGGAATACTCCGATGGACTATCCTAAGGGGAAGATCTCTCTAACAGTTTAATGTTTTTTACCGTCTGGAGGTGAAGGAGAGTGGTTGAGTGTCCTTTTTTGAAAGGTCCAAGGCGGTGTCAGTGGCTACCACAAAGAGCTCTCCAAAAAGCCTCAGTGACTGGAAACGATGCTTATTTTACGTGAGGTTAGAGGTGATACCGGTGGAGATATGGTGGTTAAACCTGAGGGCTGGTTAGAAGCCTCTGTCTTTTGAGGTGGTGAAGGATTTTGAGGATGAGGAGTGGTTCAAGACCTTGGTGGGCCATCAGAGCATGTTGGATAACCTTGACCACTGTGATGAGGGGATGTTGAGACTGCTGGGTGTTAGTCGTCTAGGCGTCAGGGAAGGGAACGATGTGTTACCTGACGACGACGGAGGTCTGGACTTGGTTGCAGGTAATGTGTAATTTACCTGTTTGTCTTTTTTGTTTTGTAGTTGTATTTCTCGTTTGTTGTTGCGTTGCTTTGTAGGAGAGTGGTTGTTTGAGTTTTTTGCGCACAAGGTTTCGCGCACGAGGTTCGTTGATGTCCCAGAGGGTGAGGTCTCTAATATAAAGAAGAAAATAAAAAATAGAATAAATTCTGACAAGGAGACGTCTGGGAATCCTTTAAAAGCAACAAGATTGAAAATGCCAAAACCCTAATTCTCAATTGAGAATTCGCTCTAAGGTATCAAATCATATGCCTAAAGCATCGTACCGATAAATTAGTTACAGTATCTGACTTGAACCCTGTTCTGGATCTCATCGGTCTTTCTGTTGCATCGTTCATGCAGACCTGCGACCACTGAGTCAGTTCCTTGTAAATACGGATGACAACAACTTATTCCCTGGTTACGTGGAAGCTTTGTGCATGCCTTGATGCAGGAATGTGTCGTGTGTGCGGGGAACACCTTTAACCAGTATTAATCATTACCTTATCATATCTAAAGTGCCTAGCGATAAAACTTGATGTTGAGTTTAGGTGGACAACAATACTGGTAGTTGTTGTAGGATGCTTATTGGTAAAAGAACTATAAAACTGGACAAAATAAGGGTTCCAGTTTAGTCTGTGCACTGATATGATTCCCTAACTGATGAAACTCACAAAAATATGTTTGTGTATAGTTATTTGATTTCCTGCATTTTGATTTTTGTTTCTTATCTTGAAAAACACAAAAAGATTTTATCTTTGTTTCATTTTTGATTACCGATGTTGGAACTCTAATCCATTGTAATCTTAATCTTTCAGAAATCGAATCCGGAAAGTCAACTAATTGATACTTGAAAAATTGTCGGGTCAAAACCGTACTTTCTCAAGTATCAGGGAGAAAAAGTTGAAAACATAAAATTTTGAATCGGAAATCGAATCATCATCAAGAAACTGACTAAAAATACATGTTTTAACTTTTCGGGGGTTAAAAATGTTATTTTGTAAAATTCAGGGGCATTTTTGGTAAATCAGGGGTGAAACACGACTAGCTAAGCCAATCGTCATCCACAAGAGGCGACTAGCTAGCTAATCGTGTGAAAATGGCTTAGTCATGTGATGGTAAGCACGGCTAGCCTGTGGAAAAGGGAAAAGCTAATCGTGAGGTGTTCGAGGCGACTAGAACCTTAGTCACTTGTCAGATGGAGTGACTAGCAAAGCTATTCGCATCTATAGTGAAGGGAGTAGGGGTTCCTATATAAAGAACAGTTAGGTTTTTGAAATTCATTATTCACAAAGCAACTACTATTCCTATTTTGTTTTCCCAAAATTGATTGTGAAACCTTATTTTGCCTGTGACTTTTTTACCCTTGGAATCATGTTCTAGACCACTTAGGTACTTTGTGTTTCAAATTTCAGGCTCTAACAGCAAGATTTGATCGGTTAAATCGTTGTTTTTGTGTTCAAACCCTGACTGACTTATAATTGACTAATAACCCTATTAAACATGGTTTATAATGTAAAAACTACACTAGGGTTTGTTAGTCGTCGATTTTAGATTACAACGACATAACAATCATCACCAAAATCGTCCAAACGTAAAATTGACCCATTTGATGTTTGAACTGATCTATACAAGCGACTAGGGTAGCTAGTCGCGTGTACAGCGACGCGATTATGAGTGTAGTCATGCCATTTTTTTTCAGGCGACTAGCATGCTAGCCGTGTGAAAAAGAGGCGACTAGCCTAAGCTAGTCGCCTGTTGCAGGCTGCAAACCTATTTTGGTTGATTTTATTCGATTTTGCGTTGTTTTTATTGTCTCATGTCTTCTTTGAGTGCAGAAACACGAATTGGGATAGTTCGTCAAATAATAACGTGTGTGCGTTCCTTGGTCCAATCAAGAAGGACAAAAACCAAGGTTTTGCAAGGATTTTAGAGTTCTTGAAATGTTCGAGGATCTTTTATGCCATCATGAAGCAACATGTGCCGTATAGAGACATCCTCAGAGAATTCTACCATCATGCTATTGTGGACAGTACAGTCGTGCTGTCGGTGATTCGTAGCCAAATTTAAGGGAAGGAAGTTATTGTTTCTGAGCAGTTAATACGTGAAGAACTTCGCTTCCATGATTCATTCACAGATCCTATTACTTTCGACTCCATCTTAATCCAAGGTTCCTTCTTAAGAATGAAATACAATCAGCCGGTAACGAAGCAGAGGATGTTGTAGAAAGGACACGTGTCTCCTCCTTTCAAGTATTTTATACACGTGGTCCTCTAATGTCTGGGTCTGAGGAAGACTGTGACACCGTCGAAATCACAGGTCATATCCGTACATTAGCTACACGTACACACTGTGCATGACATTTCATTTTACATGTTTCATTACAATTGAGCCATACAGGGTCTCAGTAAGTCAATTTCGATGCTTACAGTCTAGCATTAGGTCCACTGATGGGAGCAATTTCATAACTAGTTGAATAGTTATCATGAGTTATAGAGAGATCATACCAAAAACCCTAGTTTGGGAATTCATACAATTGAACATAATATCACAATTGTGATCCAAACAAGAACAAAAACAAACAATGTCCATATACAAGGAATTATTCAAACACAATGTCCATATGTGACTAGTAATACAACTAGTTAAAAATATATAATGAACACACAATTATTTATTATTTTGAGTCACATAAACTTGTACAAAGATCACACTTAACATCTAATTATAACATGTGAATATACATTTGTACAAGAAATGGATTTAAAATGTTCAAATATATATATGTATATAGATATGTATATATGTATGCGACGGCATACATATGTATGTGTGTGTGATTGAGTCTTTCAAAGATTATACCTCTAGTCATCAATGAAGCATCACTTCAAATCACCAAGATTCCACCACAATTGGTTAAAAATTTGACTTTGTATTCATCCCATGGTAGTTGACTTGCCAAAACTATGTAACCTCCATATACATACATATATACACGACACACATACACACATGTGTGTAGTGTTGTGTCTTCCACTCATGCACAAGTCCCTTCAAGACATCCTTCCACCAAGATTCTTCTAACAAAATTTAGTCACCTCCATCACATTCCTAGATGTTACACTAATAAGGAAAGCATCTAATGACACTTAGGAAAGCTTAGTGTTGACTTACTACAATTGCCATCCTACACCTTCCACCAAAGATCCTACCATGTCTAACATAAGACACCTCTAATCAAGCTAAACATCATGATTATAAGACATCAAATCTTAGTGAGTTGACTAACCCAAACCTCCCAACACCCTCATTTTTTTCGGCCCACACTAACCAAGAAAAGCAAGCACACATCAAGTCCATAATCTTCCTTAATCCAAGACTTACACAAGAATGGTAAGATTCTCTTTGTCTACACATCCAAATACCATGCACTTGTAGCATAAATAGAGGACTTAGGAGCACCATGTGAGATCACACAACCCCTCACACCTCTCCCTCTCCCTCTCGGCTCCACCCCCACCGCCGAGCACCACCACTACTCGACCCCCATCACCACCGAAAACCACCATCACCACTCAAGTCATTAACAATAGCCTTCACCTTCCAAGGGATCATTAGGGGTACAAGGAGCATAACCAAGATTGTACAAGGCCCCTAACTCCCTCATTTCTTAAACCTTAGGAGGTATAATCTTGTTTTATTAAAACTTATGTTTATTTAACTATATTTGCATTTAAACACCAAGTTGTTCATTTATATGTTTACTCTTGTAACTAAACCAAGTAAATAAGCTAACTCATGATCTAAAACGCATTATGTTAGTTGATAAATGTATGTGTTCTCAAAACACTAGGGCCGAAACATGTATGTATGTATTAGAGTATGTTGGCCAAAAGTTTTATAAGAAAAACTATATGTTTTCCGAAGCTCATTAACATAAGACATAATGAGGATAGTTAAGGATCATGTGTGACATGTCAGATCCATAACAAAGCATACAAAGTACTTATGTTAGCAAGAAAAGCTATGTTTTGACATAGATTATTACTATTTTCATAAAGGTTGCTAAACTTATGAATTATTAAGTAAAGATACCTAAATATTATGGATCTATGGACATGTCAAACGCAAAGTTGTAAAATCTACAACACATGAATACCTACACCATCCAAAGTGTATAAAATATATGTTTTCACAAGTAAAAGTGGTGTTTTTCCAAGAAACAAAGCTATCTTTTTGTCAAGATCACTAGTTTACATAAAGATGGTGAATCTTGTAACACAAAGCCATGAGGTCCATATTTTGGGAAAAATTACACTAGAAACCCTAATATTGGACATTCAAAAGTTAAACATTGTATCACATGGGAAACAAGATGTTAAATATATAAACCCCAATATCAAAGACACATCTAACTTAAGGAGTTAAGTTACAAGGACAGGCATAACAAGAGAACAACTTGTAAGCAGTACAAGTAACATAGACCTAAAATGCCTCTTTTTACATAGGACACGTAGTTGATCTCTCTAGCTCAGACTCATTTGTTCATTCCCAGACACACCACAAGGTGAGTTTCACTGCCCCTTTTCACTGTTTTACATTTTTCCAGGGGAAAAACATGCGTACAGTTTTCAGTTACATACATGACTATTATGTGAACATGAGACATCACGGTTCAGGATACATTAAGCCCTCGTGTCATACATCATACCATGACCATTAGCTATGGACTTAGCCATGAAACACCAGAATAGATCTATTGGGTTGACAACCCCACTCTTGGTTAGTCGCTCTGACCTGATGGCAGATATCAAAAGAGTGCTAGTATTTCACATTTATTCATTGTCTTGAGTGTACAATGGGCGAGGCACAACATGTCAAGGTTTGGTTATGGGCTCATGTCAGATCACATATTAATTATTGCCCTAGTTAGGCAGTAATTTAGTCGGTTTTGGGATTACAGGTCCAACATAAAAAAACCTATGGACTCACCAACTTTATGTTGACCCATATTTATTTCATGCATGTTTTTCAGGAAATTAGCATGGAGCATGGAACTTGGGAAGGTCGCGTGCGAGCATTTAAGGGATACCATCTTTTGAACTATTGTTATGATGTTTTGACCTAAACACTTTTTACAATGGTTTCTAATACAAACAATTAATGTTATGTTTTGTAAGACTTGAATGCTTAAATGGTAATTCCTGTTTTATTTAAAAATGCTCGTGTGACTTTTGTGCTTGGAAATCATTTCAGTTGCACCCCGTGTTTCCGCCTTAGGCGGGGTGTGACAGAGTGGTATCAGAGCACAAGGTTATAGCGAACTAAGATTCTTTTGAGTCAAACTATAATCCAAACAAAAATTGATTTTGAAATGTTTTCCAAAGGAATGAAACACAAAAATTATCCCTACGCGCTACGCAAGTTCCATGCCAGTTACATATTTCACACGTTAGTAGACATACTAAGTACACCACATCATTACTGACACACACGTGTGTTCATTGATTTCCAGGATCATGGCACACAACGACTATCCTATCATCATTATCTCGGATTCTAAGGAGGAGCATGTACCAGACAGCCTTCCAGTCGCCGACATTCAGCAGGTTTATGAGTCCTATTCTTGCGACTCAGACATAGAGGAGGATCGCATGCAGGTTGATCCTGTTGTTTCGAAAGACGAGGAGGTTGTGACTACTGGAGAGGCATAACAGGTGGATGCACCGCTACCGCAACCAGAGCCTAGGGCGCCATCGTTCCGTCCTTATCGCCCGTGTCCGGGTGGAGTACGCATGATGTACACCCCTCGGAAACGAGTGCTCCCTCCACAGGCCCCAATCGCTCCAGCTGAGGCTCCTGCCCAGGTTGACCCTGAGCCTCCAGCACCAGCAGACCCCTAGCCCCCAACACCAGAGGCACCAGAGCTACCCAAGAAGAAGCTACTTCGGAGATCGCAGGCTCGTAAGAGGACATACTTGCCGACTGTTGATGGTTTCTTAGCCTATTCTGATGAGGAGGATGATAGCGAGGCCTCCTCTACCTTTGAGACTGGCGGACCATCCCAGCCACCCTCTGACACACCATTACCCACTGGCTTCGAGCCTGCTCCGGTACACCACACTCACTACTCTGTGCGGGACATGGTTGGACCTCACGACACAGAGATAGGAGTGTTACGTAGTACGGTTCAGGAGATCGAGGATGACCTGTATCTGACAGGTAAGACCAGGGATCCTATTCTCTATCGCTTAGCTGAGTTAGGTACCCGTGTGTATGAGGCGGATCAGGGACGCGCCACTGCAGAGGAGCGTGTCGCCGAGCTTGAGGCTAGAGTTGACGATCTCGAGGCGAGGATGATTGCAGCCATTGCAGCTTTGTTTGCTGCTTTCCCACCCCCATCCCCGTAGGATATCATGTACTGTGCTAGTAGTAGTAGTAGTTTAAAAACTTGTAAGGCAGTATCCCAGTTTATTTTGTATGCAGAAACAAAATCGTATCAAGTGCTTTAAACTTTCTATGAAAAGTGCGATATTTTGGTTTCTATATTGTGTTGTGCCATATTTTGTCTTTTGTGTTGATTGTATAGTTGTTTTGATTGGTGCATATGTAGACAATATTATACAGTGATATGTGTCTCATTCTTTTAATCTTATGTATTAGAAGAACATGCCTCCCAAAAGAACTACTCGATCCACTTCTGAGGAAGAAGCTTTTCCAACCACCTCAGCGGACCTAACCAGGGTAATTGCACAGGCTATCGCGCAACATGAAACGAACGCGCCGATTCCAGTGGCGGTTCGGGCGCAGCAGGCCGACGCAGAACCCAGGATCCCGAGACTGGTAAAAGCTCTTGCCTATCCTTTCCTAGTATTGATCTTCTCTTACGCTGACTCCATTGACTGATAAAGTATTCATTCTGACACGTTAGAAGTAGAGAATACCATGCGTGGGTGTTCCTACAAGACTTTCATGGCATGCAAGCCTTGGAACTTTCGTGGGTTAGAAGGAGCAATTGGTATAGTCCGTTGGATCGAGAAAACCTAGTCAGTATTGATATCAGTGGTTGTTCAGAGGACCAAAAGATCAAGTATGTCACTTGCACCTTCCAGGATGAAGCGTTGACATGGTGGAACCTGCAAGTGCAGACCTTGGGTCGCGAAGTTGCCTACAATCTTTCGTGGACCGAGTTGAAAACCATGCTGATGGATAAGTATTGCCCGCGGAGTGAACTGCAGAAGTTGGAGATTGAGTTCTGGAATCTGACCATGAACGGGGCGGATATCGCAGCTTACACCACCAAATTCCATGAGCTTTCTCGCTTGGTTCCCCACATGGTTACCCTGAGTACAAGCGGGTGGAGAGGTACATCTGGGGACTTTCTCCAAAAATTTGTAGCATGGTTACCACTGCTGCTCCAGCTTCCATTCAGCACGCTGTCACCCTTGCTCACAGTCTCACTGACGACGCAGTTCATATGGGTTCCTTGACCCAGAAAGAATCAGACAAGGGGTGAAAGTTCTAGAAATAAGCGTAAGTGGTCCCACTTCAGAAAGGGAAAAGTTCGGAAGGCAATTCCCACAAGAAGCCCGAAACCATCAAAGTTTTCGCTGCCACCGCTACTGAAACTCGCAAGCCAAACAACGGGCCCACCCATTTGCAGCAAGTGCAAGTACCATCAAGTGGGGACGTGTAACAATATCAGATGCGAGAAGTGCAAGCGGATGGGACATCCCACCGTGCCGTTCCGAGCTAAGGCAGTTGTGAACAATGATGGTAAACCGGGATGTTTCGAATGTGGAGCCACTGACCATTTCAAGAAAGACTGCCCCAAGCTGAAAGGCCAAGCTCGTGGCAGGGCTTTTGTCATGGGCGCAGAAGACGCGCGCGAGGATCCTAACGTTGTCACGGGTACGTTTCTCGTAAACAATCATGCTGCTTCTGTACTTTTTGATACCGGTGCCGATTTAAGTTTTGTGTCAACCGAATTTAAACAGACCCTCGGATTAGAGTCAAATAAGTTGCGCACACGTTACTCGATAGAATTGCCCAACGGTAAGACAATTAAGTCCGAAGAAGTCTTTAGGAATTGCGCGTTGAGATTGGGAGATCATGAGTTCAGTATTGACCTCTTACCAATTGAGCTAGGAAGTTTCGACGTCGTAATTGGAATGGATTGGTTGTCGAAGAATCGAGCCGAAGTCATCTGTTTTGCAAGGATAGTTCGAATTCCATTGTCGGATGGAGAAGTTTTGTCCATTCAAGGGGAGTGCCGAAAGACTCCATTGCGACTTATATCTTGCATGAAAGCCCAGAAGTGTTTGCGGAAAGGCCATCTTGCATTCTTGGCGCACGTGATCGAGAAGAAATCTGAAGAGAGAAGAATCGAAGACATCCCTGTCGTGAGGGAATTTCCTGAAGTCTATCCGAAGATCTGCCAGGATTGCCACCCCCGAGGCAAGTCGAGTTCCGTGTTGATCTCATTCCAACCAGTTGCAAGAATACTTGACAAAGGATTCATCCGACCGAGCTCGTCACCCTGGGGAGCTCTAGTCTTATTTGTCAAGAAGAAGGATGGATCGTTTCGCATGTGCATCGATTACAGAGAGTTAAACAAGCTTACTGTGAAGAACCGTTACCCTCTTCCAGGATCGATGATCTGTTTGACCAGTTGCAAGGTTCGAGATAAAGGAAAGTCTGCTGCTGTCGAAGGTGATGAAGGATATGTTAGCATTGTTTCTGATGATGAATCTGATTCAGATGACTCTCCTGATACAAAAGCTGCTATGGCTGTTTAGAGAAAGGATAAATGGATGGAGAAGAAGCGTCGAGAAGCAAATCCTTATTTCAATGTTGATCCTGATGAACAATACTCATCCGTCTGGAAAAGGCAAGGAGAAGGCAAAGGGTGGTCGTTTTTAAGAGGAAATCACAAAGAGCTGCTGTTAAGCCTAAGAAGAGGCCCAGATTTGGTAAATTATCTGAGGCAGTTGGTGTTTCTTCGCCTGATCCTACTTCACATCACAGCTCGTACATACCTTCAACATCCCAACTGGTACACAAAGGATGTTTCTAATGGATGATTCTCGTAAATTTTAAAGTTAAAGGACAGTGAGTGCAAGGTTTGAAACATAAAGGACGATTCTTGTCAATTTTTAAAGTTAAAGGGCAACCACTGAAAAAATGATGTAAACATAAAGGACGATTTCTGTAAATTTTCCTAAAAAGATATGTAGGATCCATTGGACAAGATATTAGTATCACGGGCGTATCAGATTGAAGGCGGAATCAACAATCCGGTTAGTTATTAGAGGTGAGTGTTTATGAAAAGGATAATAATATGGAGAGGACACACACAAAAACACACACTTAAGGGCTGCACTTGTATTAAAAAATGGAAACAGTTACAAAATAACTAAGGCATGGGGGTATTTATACTATTGGCCCATACGCCTACTACTCTTACACACGTATGGCTTCATACGTGTCATCTTGACATGCGCATGAGCTTTCATACGCGTATGAGCTTGTCTAAATTACAAAAAATACCCCCAAACCTATAAAATGCTGCCCTTAACAACCAAAACGCTATACAATCATGCCTACGACTAATATTGACGTATCACTAGCTGGGGACACACACGAAGTGCACTAACAGTCTCCCCTTGGACCTAGTTAGTGATCTGCAGACTTAACCAGTCACTGAGCTGGGGATGTCTTGAAGGACGTTCACAAACCCCCCTAAGGTCTAGCTAATGATCTTTGGTCTTCAAGTCTTAAATCTGGCAATCTTCAACGTGGGAACATACACTGCAGTGCACTAACAATCTCCCCTTGAAGACTTGAATACTTTGTTGTTTTGAATTTTGGTCGTGGCTTCATGAGATCTCGTCTTGGTCTTGAAAAAACTTCGATAACTTGGGAGGAATCAAGAAATCTGCATTGCTTTGATTGGCGATTCTTTGACGAAGACGGAGATTAACAAGATCTGCAGTTTCAGTTCTCGATTCTTATCTTCTTCAACTTCGGTTGCTGGAGCTCTACCACGGTCTGGTGTCTCTGAAGATGGAAAACCAGTTCTTGTTGTTCAGGATGATCTTGTTGTTCTGGTTCTGGTCTTGTTCAGCTTCAAGCTTTGTCGTTTGATTCATGTGAGCACACTAGTTGTTTTGATCCTGCAGAAAAATTTAATAAAAAATGCACACAAACTACAACTTGTATTAGAACGATAAATAATCCGGACTCAATCAAATTTGTAAAGTTTATCATTTGATAAACTTTCAATATTCGTCCATTTTGAACATCATCTGGAAAAACAAATCGTTCTCCTCCTGAACATTTGAATCTTTTCGAATTTCACCCTAAACTTTCAAACTTGTCAAATTTTTAATTTATGAAAGCTGCATTTTGACCTTGAATTTTGAAGATTTTATCTTTTTTGTATTTCAGCTTCGGATATGAGATTCCAATTGAAGAATTTAGTATTCCAACATCAGTTAATCGAAAATAAATCGAAAGTAGAATCTTTTTTATTTTTTTTTCTTCATAAAATAAGAATTTTAAAGCAGGTAACTAATATTCACAGACAATATTTTTGCGAGCTTACTGATAAGAGAATCATATCAGTATTCGGACTTGCCATTATAACCATTGTTCGATTAGATTAAATTAGGATAACCAGTAAACAAACGGTTACCAATATGGGATCCTTTTAAACCTAGAAAATCAAGAGTACTCGTTGGCACTTTAGATTTGATTAATTGGTAAGATTTATACTTGCGGTCAATTGTTCCCACGCACACGACAAATTCCCGTGTCAGGCATTGCGCAAAGCTTCATCGTAGCGGGTGAGTAAGCCATGACATCCATTTACAAGACATGAGATTGATTGAATCTCGATCAGGGTGAGGGCGGATACCGGAAACCATTTTTTTCAATAATATTTTTTTCATACATATCTTAGAGGGCGTGCATAACCCAAGTCGCTATCCCAGTGTACAATCGCTATAAGATCCGTATTTATTATTTACTGTATATGTGGCTAATTTAAGAAACTTCACTTTGCGGGTGTGTTCAATCCAGGTCACCATCCCAGTGAACAATCACCATAAGCTTCAGAATTAGATATAATACACTCCACAATGCACAATGGTTTACCGGTATGAGTAGCTGGAGACGATAGGTACTCGCACTCCTCAGCTAGAATTCTATTATTTTTGTATGAGAATTAATGAGAATTAGGGTTTGGCTTATATGACCACATTTTAAGAACGCCTGATTGATTCAATCGGATTTGCAGTAAATCCACGGTTCTATCAGTTGTTCTCGGATGAATCATAGGCTTAAAGACCCGAAACCTCAGATTTTGGCAACCCATTAATCGAGATTTCGGTACTAAGACCATATGCCAATGAGGTGGGATAACCGCTCAACTATAAGTCATTAATGTTTATTTCACCGTGCCAACTTTGAAATGATTTTCAGGCCTAATGGTATATCACTTGGACTAATTATCATTTGCAATGTAGGTTTTGGGCAATAAGACAATCCACTGATATACTATCATTTTCTCTTTTTCTTACAGCAAAAACTCATTTTTGATTTTTCTTTTATGTTTTTGTGTTTTTCTGGAATTTTGGATTTTCTAATAGAAAAACGTTAAAACAAAAGCTGATTTTCCGATGTGGTTTACTTAGATTTTCCCAAAATGCCTTTTACCTTTCAAAGATAGTCAAATTTAGATTTGTCAAATGATTGGTAAAATTTTTGGCCATTTGGTAGTCAGTGTGGAGTATAATAATAACTGGATTCTTAGTGATTGCAATGGAAGTTACACTATTAATAAGAAAAACAGAGGTGATAAGAAAACGCAAACCTTAGTCACGCACGTGTGTTGATGGATCCATTGAAGAACCTGGAAATAATAGCTCGATGCAGCTACCTGATTTGGCTTCGCACGTTGCAGCAAACACATTTGATGACCTCCCATGATCTGATATCCACCCGTTGTGGATCCAGCTTCAACATTGTAACAACCATTGATAAATCACCAAAGTCAACGAGATCCAGCTTATCGCCATTAGGGTACCATAGACCTTCGGCCAGTAACCCTTTAGATAATGAAGGAACCATTCTGCAGCAATCACCCAGTCCACTCTTATTCATTACTGACACCCGCTGTTAAGTTGAAAACACTGGGTCATGATTTTTAATCTCATCATACATTTCTCTTCTTTCTTCTTTCACAACAAACTTCCTCCTTCGATTGGCTAAGGTTACATATCATCCAAAGATGTTCTGATTAAGTTATCGAGCAATTTGTCACCTATTGTGTGCTAAGATGCCCCATTGTCAACAATCAATTACTGCAGATAATTCCCCATGGAACACCCTGCATACTCGTTCAAAGATTAGTTCTGGAGGGGGACTCAGGACTTGATGGTCTTTGGTCGGCCTAGCTCATCAATCATTGGTAGATCTATCCACCTACCGTGAGGAGTAGGAGTAGGATCACCTGATGATGAACCCTCAAATTGAATTTACTGATTTAGGTCACCAAACCTGCTTAATTTTATATTTGAAAAACTTTGGTTTTGCAGGTTTGGGTTTGGCCTTAGGTTGTGCTTTTGGACTTCCCTTTAGACTAGCTTAGGGTTTGTCTTAGTTTTAGAGACCTTAGGTTTTACAACCTTCTCAGTTTTTGGCTTTGGAGTTTCAATAACAATTCTTTGTTTTCTTTTAAAGGGGTCTGGTATCTCATTTTGATAATACTTATCATAAAAATTTTTGTTTTGGAGAGCCAAAATGATTTTTGTTGTTGTTTCTTGGGGGTTCATAAGTGCTAGCTTTCATTTCTCTCAGATAAGGACAATGAGATCTATTGTGTCCTACCTTGTTGCATTCAAAGCATGACCTCCACTCTTCATAGTATTGAGGTTCATAATGAGAATACCCCGAGCTATACTGAGAAGATCTCGGGCTAGAACATCCAAACCTAGTGGTACTTGAGGTTGCTTCATGGTCATGAGATCTAGGTGCATCTTATCTTTGATCTTTTTGTTTAAAATACTCAAGGTTTGAGTGGTTTTCAAAATGTTGCAGCTGATCTGTACCCCTAGATTTGACAAACTTGACTTTTTTAGTCTTGGGAATAGATTTGTTATTCCTAGACTTTTTCTTGGAACCAGTTGATTTTCTTAGATTGATTTGGTTGGTATCTGCTGATTCTGATGAGTTTTCTGAGAAGCAACTTGTGGTTTTACTTGTTAAGGTTTATGATTCTGCCTTTTGATTTCGGGTTCAGGATCACATTCAATGTGATTTTCAAGTGGAATAACTGGTTGTAATCCTAAACCCGGCCTCTCAGATTCCTCATCAGAATTTTCATACTCGGTTTCAACCAACACGTAATTCTCATCTTTAACAATCTCAGTTTCCTTGATCTCAGATGGGTCCGCAACAAGTGGTGTTGTGACAACAAAGTTTGTGAGATCTGTCTCCTCTAGTGACTTGGAATAATTGTTACGCAAAGGAAGAGGAACTGCATTGTAACCTACACTTGAAATTGTTCTTTGTGTGATTTGACTCTTGATATGATCGATGACATACCGAGAGTTGGAATAGCTTTCCAACTTCCTTTTGATGGTTTCATGGTCACACTGTGCCGCTGCTAATGCTTTCTTGGTTTGTTCCAAATCAGTGATGTAGTTGCTAATGGCATCTTTTTTTTGTTTAAAGCTGTTCGTTTAAGCTCACTAACATCTTTCTTTAATAACAAATCTGTTTCTTTAAATTCTTTTTCATTTTTATTTAGGGCAACATTAGCATCAGTGCATGACCTTAAATCACATACCAAACTTGCATTATGTTCTTTAAGAGTCTCTAACCTACCTTCTAGAGCTAAGCATTTATCACATTTAGGTTAGAAGGGTAAGAACTTACCCGAGTATGCTGCTCAGTCTGATTTTCAGTTGACTGAGTTGGAATGTCAACATCTCTCTCTTTTATCTTTTCTTCGTCTGAATCATCCTTTCATGATGTTGAACACTCTACATCTGTGCTGCTAGTTTGTGACAACAGTCAACGAACCAGGTCAACATCCGTACATGCTTCATTTGTTACTTGTTTACAAGTACATATCTATATAGTTTTCATACACTATACCTACGCAGTCTGGTAGAGCAAGAGTTAATCAGAAAACTCAACATGGATGCTTACAACCCCCGGACAACACACAAAACAGACATTACATGAGGTTATTATATCCTAACACGTGATACTTCACTTTTAACACACATATGTGAACACAAGAATCACCGTGGGATATCACTTAACAAACACATGATATCTATGAAACAAAATACATGTTCATATCGTCATCAATACCCAACACAAGATCACTTGCTTGGATGTTCCTACATCTGGAATAACTAAGGTATATAAGGACACAAACACCCACTAACACCATGAATGAAGGCAAGGACTACTTGACTTAATAAACCACACAAATATCTTGGAAATGGATACATGAACACTTGTGCATACACATATGTCTATACATATATACGCACACACATACATCCATGAACACATACCCTCTCACCTATACACACATGATAACCATATTGTCCATAGACTAGCCACCTATCACCTCTACTACATGAGATGATTCGGCCAAATCTACCCAAAGCCATAAGACAATGATCCACACTTACACTAAACTAGGACCCTTACACACTAAACTCCTTCTCAACACCTTTCCACAAATAAACTCTTGTTTGTTTCCCCTTGTTTTGAGCCGAAAAGTTAAGCACAAGAGACAAACCTAGACTTAATTATCAACACATGCCTATAAACACCTAAACTTCTACACATTTGGGCTACCTACACTAACTAACAAGGAACATGGATGGAACTAAGATATTACACTAAAATTGATACAAAACACTAATCTATAGAGATTAGATCATGCATAAAAACCTTCCTCTTATGTTTAAGAGACAATCGGCCAACACACCTCACTCATATGCACTCACTAGTCACTATCAAGAGCTAACACCAAGACATGGACTCATCACCCTACACACTTGATCTCTTTTGTCTTCACCTAGCCGAAAACAACATGGAACAAGTCCAAGAACTTGTGACTTTCACCAAACATTCTAGGATGTCACCTTGGGAACAAGCAACCAATAGGAATACATGAGGAAATCAAGGAGGAACCATCACTTTCACCTAGGCATTTGGCTCTCCTCTTTGTCTTATCTCTCGGCCGAAAAGAAGACAAGGAGAAGGGGCTTGAACCAATGTCAACTTACACAACAATTGTAAAGCAACAAAACCTTCTAAACCATTCCTAGATGAGTCAACACTCCCCTTATGTCCATGTCCATCCAAAAATCGACCAAGATGTATCACAAGTCACTTTCTTTCACAAACACTATGATCTATAGCTTATACAATGCTTCATCCAAGATAACTAGGCCTTCCTCTTTTGTTTTATCCCCTTCTTGGCCGATCACCTTTAAAAGGAGGTGTTCTTTCACTTCCAAATGCCACACCAAACCATTCTCTCTACCTCTAAAACTTTCGGGTCTTGGACCTCTCTAGCCGAAGCCTTGCAAGCTATTGGAAGGAGCTAAGGAGCTACTCGACATCCATCATCACTTGGTAAGGTTTCCAAGCTTCTAAACTCCTATCTTGTCCATCCTACCCAACCACGGTTAGCTTTTGATTGACTAAAACACATAGGCACACACATTATTCTAACTTATAGTTGTTATAACATATGAATGATCATACTGATACAACATGACCACGATCGGCCTTATAATGTCCTTGGGAGATCGGGTCATGATTTTTAGAATCAAATGGAGACTCCAAACATCAAATGTAAATCGGTTTTCATACATAGAAGCTCACTTGGCTTAAGTTCAAAGCTAAGACTAGTACACATAATAATCTTACTCGTTTTTCCACAAAACTCATAAGCATACCTTATAATAACTTCACGAGACCATGTCAAGCTCAAAACATTAGAATTTTATCCATTTAACAATCGGTTATAAGGCACACATGCATGATTTAATCGGTCATTTCATACTAACACATGTTAAGCAAGCTAGAACATGTGTTAGCTTTGGTTAATTGAAGTAATGGTCTAAAAAACATGTTAAGATATCTATTTCTACCGCAAATATAAAAACCAAGGTCCATACAACATATAAACCGAATCCATAGGTGTTGGGTAGACAAAATGTATAATGAACAATGAAAACTTGTGATTTACCATGTCCTCAATAATCATAGGGAAATCTCTGTCCGGACGATAGTTGCTAACATATTCCAGACCACTTACAACCCCATCAGGTGAGTTTTCATGGCACCATTTTACTATTTTACATTTTGGGGGAAATACATGCATCAATACTTGTGTCATTTTCAAGTGTGTGTACATTCTATCATGACTACCATGTGGAACATGAGACATTTTGGTTCATGAGCTCACTAGTCCTCGTACAACGTTTATTGTAACCATTAGCTAAACATATAGCCATGGAACACTTTGATAGATCTATTGGGTTGACACCCCCACTCTTGGTTAGTCGCTCTAACCAGTCACATAAAAAATAGTGTTAGTATTATACAATACATACATACATTGTCTTTGGTGTACAATGCGCGAGGCACAACAGTCAAGAGGTTTGGTTACAGGACTCATGTTTTGCACAGCGATCGTTTGCCTAGCTAGCTTATGATTGGTCATACACGAATTACACATTGGTTTTTACACATTACAAACAAAACCCATGAACTCACCAACATTATCGATGGTTACCACTTTGTCAATGGTAGGTAAATGGTTCTATGCCCTCTCCTGGGACAGGAAAGGAAACCTATGACAAAACCCATAGAACCATTTATCTACCACATTGGTTTCAGGTAACTAGATGGAGGGCCACGGCGATTTGAGGGAAGGGTTCGAGCAAGCACTGCGTGGTACCACTATGATGGTTTTACCTTGTCATTCTATTGTTATTTAGTTACGAGAGTAATATACCAGTATTCTCTTTTGTTAACGCCATGGTGACGTTTTTAAATAATTAATGACAATATCCATCTTACACGGTGGTACTATTTGAATAAAACTGTGGGTTGCTTGAACCTTGTGCTTGAAAACTTTTCGGTCGTCGCATCTCCGTGTTTCCGCCTTGGCGGGGTGTGACAGATTGGTATCAGAGCACAAGGTTATAGTGAACTGAGATTCTTTTGAGTCAATATAACTTAAAACATATTTTCGAAACGTTTTCACAAAGTACCACGATATCACGCCTTGCATCTCTCAAATTCCAAGCCGCTCCACGAAGACATACGGGTATGATAGTTTGTTTATTTACATGTGTGATTATTTACATATATATACATGTCGTGACAGGAAACATGGTCATCACTATTGATCTCGTTTCTTCACCTGAGTCGGAGCCAGATTATTTGGCAGATGATTCCGAGGAGGATGGCTTACCCCTCACCCAGCCAGCCCCCGAGTCCCATCACAATGGGTGGATTTCCGAGTCTGAGATGGATATTGACCCGCCTCCAGTCCCGAGACGTACTTCCGACGACGAGGAAGACGATGACGGCCCACCCCTAGCCATTTCTGACCCCATCCTTTTGTCACCCCTTCTGCTTCCCACCCTCCGGCTATCCTCAACCCTTATTTCCGTTTGGACACTTCGTGAGGTACACTCAAGAAGTGTACACCTCGAAAGAGGGTGCGACCATCTCTCGTCATTGCTATACCTGCTAGAGCTCATATCTTTTCTCTTTCCGAGCCTACCCAGCCCACGGACCCACTACCAGAGCCCCTAGAGGAAAGCGAGCCACCTAGGAGACTGAAGCGGCGCTCTCAGGCCCACAAGCGACCTTACCTTTCTAGCCTCTCGAGTTGCCTAGCACACCGAGACGAGGAGGACGAGCCCGAGGTTTTGAGTTTGGGAGACTCATCAGGGAGACCTCTCCGCGCCGAGTGTAGTGCCCTCATATCCCATAACGCTAAGCTAGTGGCATTAGGAGATCGCATCCGAGAGCTCGAGAGCCAGTGGGCCGAGGCCGAGCAGGGGAGAACTGACTGTGGTGATGGAGCGAGCTGAGATAGGGAGACGACTTGAGGTGTTGGAGCGTAGGGCGGTGGAGTCGGATCGACGTATGAGGGAGGCGATTAATTTCTCTTGCTGCCGCTTTCCCACCCCCTTCTTAGTGGTTGTTTATGTTGTTATGCTTGTGTTATGATGACATTGTGATGTTTTATTTTGTGACATGATGTTCAAAACTAATTGCGGTTCAACCGCCCATTTTGTACTAATACTTAACTGCTTTTTGGGAGTTATGTATGGGATTTATGATGTGTGATTCGTATTAATCTAACTTGACTTATATGTATGCTTGTGTTGGTTGATATATGATTATATGTGATTATGCACCTCTTACGTTTATTGTGTTCTCTTCTTAGCTATGCCTACCCGACAGTCAGCACGGACAACCGCAGGTGAACCATACCGACCGCACCCGCTGAGTTAGCAAGAGTAATTGCTGCAGCAATTGCTCAACACGATGCAGCTCGGGCTGACTCCAGTGGAGGTTCAGGAGGTATCGGTCGCCGCCGAGGAGGTGAACAGATCACGAATCTGAAAACTTTATTCATGGCTGTTCGTACAAAACCTTCATGGCATGCAAACCATGGGCCTTCTGTGGTAATGAGGGTGCTGTAGGAATTGTCCGATGGATAGAGAAGTCCGAATCAGTCCTCGATATCAGCGGTTGCTCCGAGGATCAAAAGGTGAAGTACTCGACTTGTACTTTCAGGATGAAGCCCTTACTGGTGGAATCTACAAGTGCAACCCCTGGGAAGAGAAAAGACATACAATCTTGCTTGGGCCGATCTCAAAGCATTGCTCATGGAAAAGTACTGCCTTAGGAGTGAACTTTAGAAGCTGGAAGCCGAGTTCTGGAATCTTACCATGGTGGATGCCAACGTAACTGCATATACCACTCGTTTTCAAGAACTCTCTCGACTGGTCCCACACATGGTCACGCCCGAATACAAGAGAGTTGAGCGGTATATCTGGGGTCTGTCACCCAAGATTCGCAGTATGGTTACCGCATCGGCACCATCCACTATCCAGGATGCGGTGAGCATAGCTCAGAGTTTGACCGAAGACGCTGTTCGCATGGGTTCGTTGAACCAGAAAGTTACAGTTGCCAGTGAGAATTCCGGGAATAAGCGCAAACGTTCCGACAACCGGAAAGGCAGAAACTCCTCTCACACGCCACAAGATGCCGTGAAAGTCTTTGCTGCTACAGTAGTTGAGGAACCCAAACGCCAATAACAACAGGCCCATCCTCACTACAGTAAGTGCAATTACCATCACGTAGGAACCTGCGAAAGCATCTTGTGTAAGAACTGTAACCGTTGTGGTCACTCAACCGCCAAACTGTATGGCCAAAGCCACAAACACTCCTCCTGCCAAAAACGAGTGTTTCGAATGTGGTGCAACTGAGCATTTCCAAAAGGACTGTCCCAAGGTCAAGGATCAAGCCCGCGGCAGAGCGTTCATGTTGGGAGCCAATGAAGCACGCGATGATCCTAACGTAGTTACGGGTACGTTTCTCCTTAAAAACCATTTCGCTTTGGTACTTTTTAACTCAGGCGCAGATTTTAGCTTTGTGTCCACCGACTTTAAGAAATCCCTTGGATTAGAATCTAGTAAGTTGGATACACGATATACCATAGAGTTAGCTAATGGTAAGTTAATTTCGTCTGAGGAAATCGTTCAGGGTTGTGTTTTTAATGCTTGACGGCCATGATTTCCATATCGATTTTACTGCCTATCCGACTGGGTAGTTTCGATGTTGTCATCGGCATGGATTGGTTATCCAAACATCGTGCAGAGATAGTCTGTCACGAGAAGTTGGTTCAAAATCCCCTTGTCAAATGGTAAAACCCTATCGATTTGAGGAAGCCAGAGTGTAGGCACTCTTCGAGTCATATCCTGCATTAAGGCGCAAAAGTGTTTAAGGAAAGGCTGTGTCGCGTTTATGGCACACGTCATTGAACAAAAGACCAAGGAACGGAAGCTTGTGGACATCCCAGTGGTGCGAGACTATCCTGAAGTCTTCCCAGAGGACTTGCCAGGATTGCCACCCCCATGACAGATCGAGTTTCGCATTGATCTTGTCCCGGGAGCTACCCCAGTAGCCCGCACTCCGTACTGGCTAGCACCATCAGAAATTCAGGAACTGTCTAACCAACTCCAGGAGTTGTTGGACAAAGGATTCATTCGTCTGAGCTTTCTCCGTGGGGATCGCCATTCTGTTCGTGGAGAAGAAAGACGGAATTTTCCGCATGTGCATCGACTACCGGGAGCTGAACAAGTTGACGATCAAGAACAAGTATCCGCTACCAAGGATCGATGATCTGTTCGACCAGTTGCAAGGATCCAGTTACTACTGAAAGATTGATCTACGGTCAGGATACCACCAGTTGCGGATTCAGGAAGACGACATCCCGAAGACGGCATTTCGAACTCGTTACGGACATTGATGTATTGCAAAATACATCGGTTATTTGTACATATTTTGAATCGTTATCGAGTCAGTGTGTGTCGTTTATATATATTTTTCAGTTTCTATTTAGTATTTTATGTGTCATAGGAATCCGGATGGCAAAAGAGGCAAATTTATGCATAAACGATGCTTTACGAGGTCCCGGATGAGTCGCAGGTGAAAAGAGAAGATAAAAATAAACAAAATTGGAAAAATCACCCCATCGTGTCACGCGACAGACTCTCTTGCATGCTGTCGTGTCACGCGGCGCCTCCCTTTGCATGCCCCCGTCAGATTGAACCTGTCGTGTCACGCGACCACTTACCCAGAATCCCGTCGCGTGACACGATGGCTGTCAGAAAGCCAAAATAGTGTTTTTTTCAAGCCCAAGTCGAATTTAAAAACCCTAGAAACGAATTTTAAGTTTCATTCTGCACTTTTGGACGAAAATAGAGCTGCTCAAGGTGATTCCAAGGCAAGGAAAGGGCAAGGTTCGAGATTTGAAGCTAAAGGATCGACTTCCTCGGGTGTTAATCATTCGGTTTAGTTGTTTCTTTTCTTAGTTTTTTCTCATTCAAAACTCATGTTGATTGATATTATGAACCTCTTAATCTCTGTTTTGATGATGTTTTGTGGCTAAACTCTTATAGCTACCTAGACTAAGACAAATAACTATGTTTTGATTTGCGTTTTTCTATGGTTTTTGGAACTTGTTTTGGATTTATGATTCAGTAAAGATTTTGATTTCTCTAGATCTAGTGTGTGTGCATATCTATTATTATTTGATTGTCACTTATTCACTCCCACTTGCACTTTTGTGAATGTCTTTCATGTATGAGTGCTAGTTAGGTTGTAGACTTTGTGTAGCAACTAGTTTATGGTCAATAGTCGCGAGTTTACCATAGGAGTGATATTTGGTGGTTAGAAGATTTTAGGTATTCTTCCAAGTTCAATAGCTGTGAGGTGAGGGCTTGTTGGTATGTCTAGGTTGTTAGATTGCTAGGTTAGAGGCTTTGTGAGAAGATCTGCCTAGTTTCCCTTTAAATTCTTGCATATCAAGTTAGATCTAGGCTTCAATAATTACCCCTTACACCTAGTGTACTGAGGTTTTCGCGCTGTGAGGTAGATTGTCTAGCGGGTACTCGATCATAAGAGTTAGATAACCTGTGAGGGTTTGTACTCCAACCGGTAGTTTAACAGCACAACAATATTCTAGGGTTTCCCCTTGAGAAGGGTCGAGGGTGTCTAGTTTATTCTTGATGTTTAGTATTTTAAGATCCCGGTTCCAAATCAGTTCCATAACCATAGAAGCTTATCAGGCATAGTTAGGAGTCTTGTCTAGGTAGTGTCTTTTCATCATCTGAATTCAGCTCAGTTAAGTTCTCGTCTTTAGTTCAGTTTAGTAATCTTAGTTAATCTTTATTTTATTGCAATTTAGTTTTTAGTAAAACCCCCCTTTTAAAATAATAAATAAATTTAATAAATATTTAGGATAAGTAATCGAGTCTAGTTTTCGTTTTCCATTAGAGTCTCGTGGGTTCGATATCCGGACTTACTTTAGCTATACTAGAATCGATAGGTTCACTTGCCTGTCAGTAGTTTAGTTTTAGAGAGTCTAGAGTATTACTAGGTGTCTAGTTTTAGGTTTAATTTAGTTATTTTTATTAAACTACTTTTAGCACATCAGACATTAACGAATTCTTAGTCATGCCATTTGGGTTGACGAATGCACCTGCCGTTTTCATGGACCTCATGAACCGTGTCTGCAAACCCTATTTAGACAAGTTCGTTATTGTCTTCATAGATGACATCCTGATCTACTCGCGAACTCAAGAAGAGCACGAACAACATCTTAGGTTGATTCTAGAGTTGCTCAAGAACGAAAGACTGTTCGCCGAATTCTCGAAATGCGAGTTCTGGATTTGAGAAGTCCATTTCCTCGGTCACGTTGTGAACGAGAAGGGTATACAAGTTGATCCTGCAAAGATTGAAGCAATCAAGGATTGAGTTGTGCCTAAGACACCCACCGAGGTGCGACAATTTTTGGGATTAGCTGGTTACTATCGACGATTCATCGAGAACTTCTCCAAGATTGCCCAGCCACTGACTGTCTTGACGCAAAAAGACAAGAAGTTCGATTGGGGAGTCAAGCAGGAGAATGCGTTCCAAGTATTGAAGGACTGTTTGTGCAGTGCTCCAATCCCTTTCCCTTCCGGAAGGCACCGATGATTTCGTAGTCTATTGCGATGCTTCGCATCAAGGTCTTGGATGTGTACTCATGCAAAGGAGTAAGGTCATTGCCTACGCATCCCGACAACTCAAATTTCATGAGAAGAATTACACAACGCATGATCTAGAGCTAGGTGCAGTAATCTTTGCTCTCAAGATTTGTAGGCACTACCTTTACGGTACCAAGTGCACCATCTTCACCGATCACAAGAGCTTGCAACACATCTTTAATCAGAAAGAGCTGAACATGCGGCAACGCAGATGGGTTGAATTGCTGAACGATTACGATTGTGAGATTAAATACCATCCGGGCAAAGCCAACGTTGTGGCTGATGCATTAAGCCGGAAGGAACGAGTTAAGACTTTGCGTGTGCGCGCACTAGGTCTGACCATCCATACGAATCTCACTACCCGTATCCGTGACGCTCAGCAGGAAGCTCTGAAAGGTGAGAACCTAAAGAGTAAATCGTTATTCAAGATGGTGAATCTGTTGGAACCAAGGTCGACGGCACAATTTACTTTGCCAACCAGATCTGGGTGCCATGTTTTGGTGGATTACGCGACCTAATCCTAAAAGAAACCCATAAGTCTGGATACTCAGTTCATCTTGGTGCTGACAAGATGTACAAAGATGTGAAGGAACTTTACTGGTGGCCTAACCTGAAAGGTGAAATCGCTACGTACGTCAGCCGATGTCTTACCTGTTCGAAGGCCAAGGCCGAGTATCAGAAGCCATCTGGTCTGCTCCCGCAACCAGACATTCCTGTTTGGAAATGGGAACAGATTTCTATGGACTTTATCACCAAGCTACCCAAGACGTCTAGTGGTCACAGACACGATCAGGGTAATTGTCGACAGACTGACTAAATCCGTGCATTTCTTGCCAATTAAGGATACCGACAAATTAGAGAAACTCGCCAAGCTGTACATCAAGGAGATTGTAACTAGGCATGGAGTGCCTGTTTCAATCATTTCCGACCGAGATAGTCGACTCACTTTCCAATTCTGGCAAACACTGATGGACGCATTAGGCTCTCGCTTAGACATGAGCACAACCTATCATCCTCAAACAGATGGCCAGAGTGAGCGCACAAATCCAGACATTGGAGGACATGCTTCGAGCTTGTGTAATAGATTTCGGTTGAAACTGGGATTCACACGTGCCATTGGTTGAGTTTTCCTACAATAACAGTTACCATACCAGTATCAAGGTTGCTCCGTTCGAAGCCTTGTATGGTCGTAAGTGTAGATCTCCTTTGTGTTGGGCAGAAGTTGGAGACAAATACTTGACTGGCCCCGAGCTTATTCAAGAGACCACCGACAAGATCTTTCAGATCCGTGATCGCTTGAAAGCCGCTCGAGATCGTCAAAAGAGCTACGCCGATCGCCGCCGCAAACCCCTCGAGTTTCAGGTTGGCGATAAGGTACTCTTAAAAGTCTCACCCTGGAAGGGTGTACCACGATTTGGCAAGCGTGGAAAACTTAATCCCCGATACATCGGTCCGTTCGAGATACTTTCTAGGGTTGGTCCCGTGGCATACAGGCTTAAGTTGCTAGAAGAACTAAGCGGTGTTCACGACACTTTCCATGTATCCAACCTAAAGAGTGTCTGTCCGACGAGTCTCTGATCATTCCTCCCGACGAAATTCACATCGATGATCAGCTCCATTTTGTGGAGGAGCCAATAAAGGTGATTGGAAAGTACAGAAGTTGAGAAGGAGCCGCACCAAACTTGTGAAAGTCAGATGGAATGCAAAGCGTGGTCCCGAGTTTACATGGGAACACGAAAACCAGATAAGACACAAGTACCCAGCTCTCTTCCCTAAGACTACAGAAACTAGTAGGGAAACTCAATTTCTAGGACGAAATTCCAAAACAAGGGGAGAATGTAACAACAGTCAACGAACCAGGTCAACATCCGTACATGCTTCATTTGTTACTTGTTTATAAGTACATATCTATATAGTTTTCATACACTATACCCCCCAAGTCTGGTAGAGCAAGAGTTAATCAGAAAACTCAACATGGGATGCTTACAACCCCCGGACAACACACAAAACAGACATTACATGAGGTTATTATATCCTAACACGTGATACTTCACTTTTAACACACATATGTGAACACAAGAATCACCGTGGGATATCACTTAACAAACACATGATATCTATGAAACAAAATACATGTTAATATCGTCATCAATACCCAACACAAGATCACTTACTTGGATGTTCCTACATCTGGAATAACTAAGGTATTTAAGGACACAAACACCCATTAACACCATGAATCAAGGCAAGGACTACTTGACTTAATAAACCACACAAACATATCTTGGAAATGGATACATGAACACTTGTGCATACACATATGTCTATACATATATACGCACACACATACATCCATGAACACATACCCTCTCACCTATACACACATGATAACCATATTGTCCATAGACTAGCCACCTATCACCTCTACTACATAAGATGATTCGGCCAAATCTACCCAAAGCCATAAGACAATGATGCACACTTACACTAAACTAGGACCCTTACACACTAAACTCCATCTCAACACCTTTCCACAAATAAACTCTTGTTTGTTTCCCATTGTTTTGAGCCGAAAAGTTAAGCACAAGAGACAAACCTAGACTTAATTATCAACACATGCCTATAAACACCTAAGCTTCTACACATTTTCGGCTACTTACACTAACTAACAAGGAACATGGATGGAACTAGGATATTACACTAAAATAGATACAAAACACTAATCTATAGAGATTAGATCATGCATGACAAACCTTCCTCTTATGTTTAAGGCACAATCGGCCAACACACCTCACTTATATGCACTCACTAGTCACTATCAAGAGCTAACTCCAAGACATGACTCATCACCCTACACACTTGATATCTTTTGTCTTCACCTAGCCGAAAACAACATGGAACAAGTCCAAGGACTTGTCACTTTCACCAAACATTCTAGGATGTCACCTGGGAACAAGCAACCAATAGGAATACATGAGGAAATCAAGGAGGAACCATCACTTTTACCTAGGCATTTGGCTCTCCTCTTTGTCCTATCTCTCGGCCGAAAAGAAGACAAGGAGAAGGGGCTTGAACCAATCTCAACTTACACAAAAAATGTAAAGCAACAAAACATTCTAAACCATTCCTAGATGAGTCAACACTCCCCTTATGTCCATGTCCATCCAAAAATCGGCCAAGGTGTATCACAAGTCACTTTCTTTCACAAAACACTATGATCTATAGCTTATACAATGCTTCATCCAAGATAACTAGGCCTTCCTCTTTTGTTTTGTCCCCTTCTTGGCCGATCACCTATAAAAGGAGGTGTTCTTTCACTTCCAAATGCCACACCTAACCATTCTCTCTACCTCTAAAACTTTCGGGTCTTGGACCTCTCTAGCCGAAGCCTTGCAAGCTATTGGAAGGAGCTAAGGAGCTACTCGACATCCATCATTACTTGGTAAGGTTTCCAAGCTTCTAAAACTCCTATCTTGTCCATCCTACCCAACCACGATTAGCTTTTGATTGACTAAAACACATAGGCACACACTTTATTCTAACTTATAGTTGTTTTAACATATGAATGATCATATTGATACAACATGACCACGATCGGCCTTATAATGTCCTTGGGAGATCGGGTCATGATTTTTAGAATCAAATGGAGACTCCAAACATCAAATGTAAATCGGTTTTCATACATAGAAGCTCACTTGGCTTAAGTTCAAAGCTAAGACTAGTACACATAATAATCTTACTCGTTTTTCCACAAAACTCATAAGCATACCTTATAATAACTTCACGAGACCATTTTAAGCTCAAAACAATCGAATTTATCCATTTAACAATCGGTTATAAGGCACACATGCATGATTAATCGGCCATTTCATACTAACACATGTTAAGCAAGCTAGAACATGTGTTAGCTTTGGTTAATTGAAGTAATGGTCTAAAACACATGTTAAGATATCTATTTCTACCACAAATATAAAACCAAGGTCCACACAACATATAAACCGAAACCATAGGTGTTGGGTAGACAAAATGTATAGTGAATAATGAAAACTTTTGATTTACCATGTCCTCAATAATCATAGGGAAATCTCTGTCCGGACGATAGTTGCTACATATTCCAGACCACTTACAACCCCATCAGGTGAGGTTTTCATGGCCCCATTTTATTATTTTACATTTGGGGGAAATACATGCATCAATACTTGTGTCATTTTCAAGTGTGTGTACATTCTATCATGACTGCCATGTGGAACATGAGACATTTTGGTTCAGGAGCTCACTAGTCCTCGTACAACGTTTACTGTAACCATTAGCTAAACATATAGCCATGGAACACTTTGATAGATCTATTGGGTTGACACCCCTGACGGGTGGTTCATAGAACACCCTTTTATAGTGCTAAAACGCTTATTTTATCCACATTTGTCCATGTTATTGCTTGGAATGGGGTGACTACGGTTATTATGATTGCAGGGGCATTAAGGAGCTAAAAATGAAGAAAAACGCACTTGGGAGCGGACCGGAAACGAGTTGGAGCTCGAAAGAAAAAAGAAGAAAAATTGGGATTTTTGTCAACCCCCACTCTTGGTTAGTCGCTCTAACCAGTCACATACAAAAGAGTGTTAGTATTATACAATACATACATTGTCTTTGGTGTACAATGCGCAAGGCACAACATTCAAGAGGTTTGGTTATAGGACTCATGGTTTGCACAGTGATCATTTGCCTAGCTAGCTTATGATTGGTCATACACGAATTACACGTTGGTTTTACACATTACAAACAAAAACCCATGAACTCACCAACATTATTGTTGACAAAACTCATTATGCATGTGTTTCAGGTAACTAGATGGAGGGCCACAGGGATTTTGAGGGAAGGGTTTGAGCAAGCACTGCGTGGTACCACTATGATGGTTTTACCTTGTCGTTCTATTGTTATTTGGTTACGAGAGTAATAGACCAGTATTCTCTTTTGTTAACACCATGGTGACGTTTTTAAATAATTAATGACAATATCCATCTTACACGGTGGTACTATTTGAATAAAACTGTGTGTTGCTTGAACCTTGTGCTTGAAAACTTTTCGGTCGTCGCATGTTCGTGTTTCCGCCTTGGCGGGGTGTGACATAGTTGATTCAAAACTTTGTTCATCAGCAGATGATCAACTCCCTTCACTCGACCCGTCTTCATAAGTCATTGAGTTTGAACCAGAGCTCTTACTTTCCTCACTTGAACTCTCATCTGCTCCACTGCTTTGTTCCTTTCAACTCTGAGCAGTGTCTGAGGATTCTTCTTCATCCTGAACTTTTGTAATCCCTTCACACCCTTAATCCACATGTTCAACCAATGCTTTGACTAAAACTGTATTTGCCAAATCCTTGTTACAGCTTCCTGTTTCCTTCTTGCTCACATGGATCCTTTGGATGCTATGCGACTGATTTGCGGACGTGGCAAGTGCCCACGGATCTATCATGTGGACCTTTTGTTGATGTGAAGTTTGAAAGAATGGATCACATTTGCAAATTGGTCGTATTTCTTCAGCATGGATGATTTGAGTTAAATAGTTCAAAGGTTTATTTGGATACGCCATTTTAGAGGTTTAGTCAACAAGTCAACTCTGGTCGACGAAAGTCATACTTTGGTCAACTTGGATTTCGATTTTAAGCGAGAAGTCAACCTTGGTTAACAAAAGTCAAACTCGGTCAACAAAAGTCAAACTCGATAAATGAAAGTCAAACTCAATCAAAGAAAGTCAACTCGGTCAACACAAGTCAAAATTGGTCAACAAAGTCAACTTTGATCAAGATAATCAACTTTGGTCAAAGAATGTTAACTTGGTCAAAGAAAGTCAATTAGGTGTATGAAGGTCAGGTGTATGAAAATTTTCACAAGTATGAGTCTTATACACATGAGGTAGCACAAGTATGAAACTGGCTTATGAAGTCACACATATGAGGGAATAAGTATGAAGAACCCGTATGAAGGGATAAGTATGAGTGAAGGCTTATGAACTGATACGTGTTCAACAGTCACACGTATGAGTTCATACGTCTGATAAGATGCTCATACACCTGAATTGCCGATTTTCCATGTTTTTGACGAAAATGAAGCTTTTCAAAGCTTGAAGAACAAGTTTTTCGACCCAGACTTGTTTAATCAATCAAATGATCAGGATTTGTGCGGGATATGATTTCTAACAAGTTTCTAATGCCCAAATTGATCCAAAAACAACAATTATAAATATTTTAATAGGCCAGCGATTTGAACAGTAACTTTGGTTTGCTGCCTTTTATAATGCTTTATATAACATAATTTGTGACATTCATTCAATGTTGTGCTTTGGTTTGGTGGTTTGTGGTGATCTTTAAAAACAGTCAACCCGAGTTTGATTCTATGGGGGTTCTTTTTATTTTTGCTAGTTTATTTTTAGGTTGTGTTAGGCATATGGGTAATTATGGGTGTGTGTGTTGGCAGTTCGTTAGCCTTCTTCACTTCATAATAACATCTCTGCTCTCTCTCTACAACCTCTGCGTAACATATCTCTGCTCTCCCTCTCTACAACCTCTGCGTAACATATCTCTGCTCTCTCTCTCTACAACCCATTCATCTTCCTCTTTCATCCACCGTCTATGATCACCGTTTATATTTTTCGAAGCCACTACTATCATAGATGTCTGGTGTTACGGCGGAATCGAATAGCAGGTATTGATCTTCTCTTATACTCTTTCCCTCAGTCTCTCTCTCTCTCTCTTTGTTTTTCTTTATAATCTGTATTTGATAAGTGTGTGTGTGTATCTGTGTGCTAAAGTCTGCATTTGTTTTTCAGTTGTTAGAAGATGGTTGTCGTGGGTTGGCCTGTGATTGAAGGGATGGAGGCCCCTTTCTTGCTAAACCCTAGCCATTTTCATTGTGTGTTTCTATGCTTAACCCTAGCCGCTACCGTCAACATTTCTTTTTCGGTTGTTAGATGATGGTGGTTGTGGGTTGGCATGTGATTGAAGGGGTGGAGGCCTTTCCTGCTAAACCCTAACCGTCATCATCTACATTTGTTTAGATGATGGTGTTCGTCAGTTAGCTTGTAATTGAAGGGATGGAGGTCTTGAGCCTCTGTTTCTATTTTTTTTAATGGCATGCATTGATCTTCAGTTAGGTTAAATATTTATTTTTCATCAGCCTGCTTGCATGAGGTTAAAACAAAGTTTGCTGTGTCTGCCTCAATGGTTTTTTTATGTGTGTTTGCTTTTCTGAAGTTGCTGTTGATCAGTAGTAGAAAGGAATAGAATTGATAGTTTAGGTTGATCGGTTTTAAGCAATATGATAGATAGTTTAGTCTTTGAAGTTTTTGGTGTTATGGCTTTACTATTGTGTATTGTATTGTTTATTTATAAATAATTTTTTATGAAGTGGTCATGGTTTTGGTTGTATGTGTGTATGAACCTATCAAGGCTAGATCTTTGTTAGTGCATGTTTGTTATTGTTATTTACACTCTTATCTGCGTATAAAATTATGTATGTGTTTGAATGTTATGATATATTGAAGCTGAGGTTGATCATCCACCAAATCCAACAATTGAAGATTTAAATACTTTCCATATTTAGCCGAAAACGATATGCGGTGGCCCACCTGTTAAAGCAGCGGTCACTGCAGACGAACCTGGATGGGGTGCAAAGAAAAGTCAAAATGACGCTAATAAGAGCTCCTGATCAGGTTGGGGTCAAAAGGACCTCCTATATGTTACAATTTTGTATGTAGAACCGCCTCCTATGTGTTATAAATAGGAGGTTGGTATTACCTATTACGGTTGATAGCGGGATAATTTTGTGTGTAGGACTGTCTCTTAGGTATGTGAAACCGCTTCCTAAAGGACCTCCCATGTTTTACAATTTTGTATGTAGGATTACCTCTTATGTATGCAAAACTGCTTCCTATGTGTTATAAAACATAGTTTCGCTTATTTTTGTAGTGCAGTCGACAAGTTTAAAACCGATTTGGAAGTTTTCTTTATGTCATTTCCGACTTGGATAACGGGTCAAAACATTTGAGCTTTTGTCAGTTGCATTGTGTACGTATTTATTTAGTTGCTTGCTATTCTAGGTCTAGAATCGGCTCCCACGTTAGGACCTGCGTTGACACCTTTGAGTGATGAATCAATGATCTGGACACCAACGTGGCTTCGCCATGTCTGTCAGTTGTGTATTCTGTGCGTGTGTTTGTTCAGTTGTTTACTATTCTTAACGATTTTTTAGCCTGTGTGTCTAGGTCTAGAATTGGCTCTCACGTTAGGACTTACGTTGACACCTCTGAGCAATGAATCAATGACCTAGACACCAACGTGGCTTCGCCTACCCTGTGAATTGTGGTTGTACTTCATGTCAACCCGTCACAGTTCTCAAACATTATTTTTCTTTATTGATTTTGTGAGATTCGTATGTTTTTGTTTTCTTTATGCGATCATGATTACGTTTTGATGCATGCCTATTTGATGCTTACATTAGTGATCATCATTTTGGTGGCATTCATGCATGTTGTGTTTTGTTGATGTTATTTGTTTTTTTTATTAGCTGATAAAACATTCTGTTTTTTAAGTGATTATAAGGTGGTAAGAGATTATTTTTAATGGTGGTGCCATAATTCGGATGTCGTGCATTGATTTTCGTTTTTCGTTAAATACTTCTTTTTCCCTCGGGCAGCTTGCATGAGGTTAAAAGAATGTTTGTTGTGTGTGATTCAATGGTTTTTTTATATGTGTGTGGTATCCTGATGCAAAAGTGAGGCTATGATGCGTTTGCGAAGCCTATGATTTTTTGTTTGTTGGGTTTGACAGGCTTTTTCATTGGTTATTGAAGGTTATGATTTGTATCTGAGTTTGCAACGCTGCACGTCATATTCGTCTATGATGGTTGTGAAACTGCCAAGTGGTATGGCTTGATACAGGTGACCCGGTGTGTTTCATTTTTGGGCCTAATTTGTGTCTACATGAATGGTAACTGCAATTTATCAATATAATTATTGGCGTGCAAATTGAATGATTCATTGTGGGAGGCCTAAGGCGATGATGTTATAGAAGGGTTTGTTATATTGTTATGGCGAGGCGATAAACGATCACAGCCACAGTTAATCGCCCTTCTAGGAGCCTTAAAGCATGTTTGTAAAAAATGCGAGGTTATACAAGTTCTGGTCAGGATGATTGGGAAAGATCAAACTAGTTTCAACAGTAAACACCATAGGCTATATTGTTCAAATTGCTGGCCTATTAATGCATATATAATTTCTCATCACAGGCTGTAGCTTAACCTTTGATGTATTTTATACTTCTGTGGCAATGATGGAAAAAGAGGGCTTATGGCGATGATGTTAAGGAAGGGTAGGTCATATTGTTTTGGCGAGGCGATAGTTTAATCGCAGCCACAATTAACTACCCTTCCGTGAGCCTAAATGTATGTTTCAAAAAATATGTGTGGCTATGATGCGTTTTCTGAGTCAGTCATGGATTTGAGGCCTTATAGGCCAACAATTTTAACAGTAACTTTCGTTTACGACATTTTATAATGCTTTACATAAAGGTCACTAAAGTCAAAGGTTTTAAAATTCAGTGAATCCGAGTTCGATTGTTTGGTGTGTTAAAGATGACCACAAGCCACTGGACCAAAGCACAATACTCAATGATTATTAGAAACAATGTTATATAAAACGTGATAAAGGGCAGAAAACAAAAGTTACTGTTCAAGTCGCTGTTTCACACGCAGTCGACCCGGGCTCGATTCTTTGTAGGTCAATTTTTTTTTCAAATAATAATCTTCATACTACTTTACACGTCTCTGTCTTTGGTGTGTTCATGGCCACGTTTGCAACGCCTGTTAATACATAATTATAATTATTGAGTAATTATAGAATAATAAACTTAATCTTCCTCTGCCAAAGAACCTTTGATGCTGCTGTGCTGGGTTTTTTTCTTTCTGTTCTTCAAGGTACTTCATGACACATGCATTTTGTTAAAACTCATGCTGTCATTCTTCTGGGTTTTGTGAGCTTCGCACGTTTTTAGTATTTTTATTCAAACATTAGTTAGTATGTTTTAATGGATGCATTGTTTGTTGATTCTTGCATTAGTGATCATCATTTTGGTGGCATTTGCATTTGGTTCTTAAAGGTAACTAAGAACACATGCATTCTGTTAAAACTCATTCTCTTTTTTCCTATGCAGTTTTATAGGATCGAAAAAAGAGGGCTTAAGGCGATGATGATAAAGAAGGGTTGATTGTGTTGTTATGGTGAGGCGATAGTTTGGTCGCAGCCACAATTGATCACACTTTCTGAGCCTTAGAGAGTCCACCTGTTTTCTGTGATGAACCCTTATTTGTAATTATGTAGTTTCAAACTAGCTCCCGCGTTAGGACTTGCATTGACAACTCTGGGTGATGAATCAACGATTTGGACACCAACGCGGCTTCGCCAACTCTGTCAACTGTGTATTCTCAGTATCACGTTCGCATCACTTTATTTGTTGCGTTGTTTATGTGTTTGTTCTGTTGTTTACTGTTGTTACTGATTTTGTTACCACATGTATCTAGATTTAGAATTGGCTCCCACGTTAGGATTTGCATTGACACCTCTGAGTGATGAATGATCTGGACACCAACGTGGCTTCGCCAAATCTGTCAGCAGTCGTTATTCTTCATGTCTTTCTTAAATCTGCTTTCTTTTAGTTACATTTTTTCGGGTTGCATGAATTTTGGTATTCAAATCTGTGTTTACTTTACTGATATAAGACGTGCAGTTATTACTACTTTAACTTGGTTATGATGAGTTACACATAGTTTTGGACAAGTAATGACGATGGCGTGGCAAGGCCGTTGAATGACATGTCTTAACATGCAATCCGCCTTGAAGCCATGCTTATGCAAAACTCTGAACCAATTAAGTCATTTATCCGTCTTAGCTAATGCAGGTTTGAACAACAATGATGGCTGCAACGAGGGTTGCTTTGTGTTGGTTTGTGTCAGGTGATGCGTGAAGATGTCATTTGTCGCATTAGGCATTTAATAAGAAATGTTGTTTAGTGTCTTTTATAAATTGAGTTGTAACAATACGTTTTGTGTTTTTTATGGATTCAGTTGTAACACCACTTATTTTTATTTATTACAATGATGGTTTCGTCTGTGTTCTCTCGGCTCTTTTCTTACATGAATTTATGTTATGTTTTTTGACTATGTTTCTGTTGAAAGAATTGTGTGTTTAATGGAAAAGATCGGGTTTGTGTTTTGTTGATAAGAAAAGTGCACGACGCGCATCGCGCGGCCCTCGATACCATTAGTTATAATAAAAAAATATGGAAAACTATGATGAACACCAAACTTATGGGTTTTATGCAAATTCTCAGATCTGATCCAAATTAAAGTTGTTTAACTCCTAATTTTGATTCAATAAGTTTCCAAAACACTTTTCTAAGATGAAACAACGTTCATGATTTCAAGCAAAAAAACCATGATATCATAAACTTGAAATTTTTCTAAAAAATCTCAGAGCTAATCTGTTTGGATTGAAATTTGATTTGGTTTTGTATAAAATCAGTTTCTAAACGTGAATCCACAATGAAATCACTAATCAAAACAACAAGCACACCCCAAAATCAATGAAAACCATGTATTATTCAATAAACGGGTCAAAATCGGTTTTCTATGAACAATTGCCTAAAAACTTGCAGATCTGATGCAAAACCCCAACAACAACACGCGTGATATGAGCCTCGGCTCTGATACCACTTGTAGGATCGATCGGATAAGATATTAGTATCACGCGCATATCGGATTGAAGGCGGAATCAACATTCCGGTTACTTGTTATAGGTGAGTGTTTATGAAAAGGATAATAATATGGAGACCACACACACAAAACACACATTTAAGGGTTGCATTTGTATTAGAAAATGTCAAAAGTTACAAAATAACAAAGGCATGGGGGTATTTATATTACTGGCTCATACGCCTACTACTCTTACATATGTATGGCTTCATACGTGTGATCTTGACATGCGTATGAGCCTGCCTAAATTACCAAAATACCCCCGAACCTATAAAATGCCACCGTTAATATCCAAAATGCTATACAATCATGCCTACGACTAATATCGACCTATCACTAGCTGGGGACACACTCGAAGTGCACTAACAAGAAATATACAAGATTATTTTTTTTAGGGATGACAAAAAACCGAGCCCGACGTGTATACTCACGACCCGAAATATATGGGACATGTATACTTAAAACCTAACGGGTATGGGCCGGGTATACTCGAAACCCAACGGGTATGGGGCTGGGTATAGACTAGTTTTAAAAATGGTTGCGGGTTTGGATTGGGTATGGGATTAGGTAATACCCGACCCAATTACCCGAAACCACATACGCGTTTACCCGAACTATGTACCCGATCATATACCCAGTATTATTTATTTATATTTTAGTAGATTCATTATGTGTTTTGGAATATTTATTTGATATTTTTTACGTTGTAAAGTATATGCAAGAAACTATTTAAAATTTATAAGTTTTTATTTATTTATGATAAAACTTATATATATGTAGTGTTTATTTTAGTATATAATAGTTATAATAATTATGATAGTAAAAATGTATTTAAACATCTCAATGCGTATCTTTTAACAACTAACGGGTATACCCAATAACCGACGGGCGACGGGTAATTACCCGACAAATACCTGACGGGTATTGACCGGTATGGGACACAATTTTACAACCGAATATCAGTTTGGGATCACCACTACACGATCTGACCCAATCATTGTCATCGCTACTTTTGTTCAAATACAAATTTATATAGAAATTTGAATATTTTTGGGTGTAGCGTTGTGATTTTAGGAATAGTAATATGGAAAAAAAATATAAATATGGGGTTAATTGGTTAATTAAACGAGTCATGTCCTTGCCAACCGTAAATATATACAATAGTCATGATCATGTATGTGTCGTAATACAATTTTCGGGTACGTAATAAATTTTTTGGGCTGTTTCGAATTCTACTCGTCACCCCATGAACAAGATCTGGATATCCCCTACAAATTTTGTTTAAACTCGGTTTGAGATAAACCATTATTTCATGATAATTAAAAAGTTCTTGTTGGTTGTGAGCCTCGTCTATCCTACAACTTAAGTAACGTGCCTTCAGAATTAGAATATATTGTTCATATCGTGAAGATCTCCATTCTACAGTAACACTCTGCTTGACCTTGTACTTTTGGTCTATAAGCTTGTCTATTTCTCATACAAGTAATGTAATTTCTTACCAAATATTTTAATTTTAATGCATTTTACTGGTTACAGAAAAGAATACACATTAATGTCTGAAAAGCAATAACCAATATAAATACAGTTTGTGTCCTACCGATTTTGATTCGGTTGTACTATATTAAGTTTTTTTAAGGCTCCAATTATTCACGCCACCCTTTATTTTATCTACATTAGACTTGAGGGAGTGGGGCGGGGAAGGGAGGGGCGGGAATGATTCAAGGGCGGGAACACCGTCCCGTGGTGGGGGGGAAGTGGGCGGGAGCCCTTTGGGCGGGGAATTCTCGACGGCGGGGGGGGGAGATGGGGAGATGAGGTGGTGCTTTCTGATTGGGCTGAATTTTTTTTTTGTTTTTTTTTAAACTTTAACACAATATAATATTATTCCCTTCCCCCCCCCTTTCCCCCCCTTCCACTCCCCACAATTTTCACCCTTCAAACATGGTCCCCACAAGTGCCACATGGCGCATCACGCCCCTCTTTCCCGCCCCTCCACTCCCTATAGTCTTACAAGGGTTGAGTTGATAAGCAAAGAACAGGTTACAATGTTTAAATTCCTACCATTTATTTACATAGTACACTACTAGAAAATTGGTCATTTGCTACAAAAGTTTTCCAACGGAAAAAAATGCGTCACATATTTTAACAAAGTTGCTACGCATTTGTGACGACAAAAAAACTCTAATTCTTTTAACAAATTTGCTACACAATAGAGACAAATACTTAAAAATTTGCATAGGAAATGGCATAGGAAATGCGTCACAAATTTCCTACACCATATATTCGTAGGAAATGCATTGAAAATTGCGTAGTAAATGTGTAGTAAATGATTTCCGACGAGGTTTTTTACAATATCAAGATTTCGTTTCGTTAATTTGTTACGCCTTTACAATGAAATCTTGATGTTGTAAAAAACCTCGTTGGAAACTATATATTTACTACACATTTACTACGCAATTTTCAACGCATTTCCTACGAATATATGATGTAGAAAATTTGCGACGCATTTCCTACGCCATTTTCTATGCAAATTCTTAAGTATTTGTCTCATTTGTGTAGCAAATTTGTTAAAAAAGAAAATTAGAGTTTTTTTTGCTGTCACAGATGCGAAGCAACTTTGTCAAAATTTGTGATGCATTTTTTCCGTAGGAAAACTTTTGTAGCAATAGCCATTTTTCTAGTAGTGTTAGAACTTGCTTCTTGAGCCAGATACCGAACACATACTATATTAAGAACCCTTACCAAGCTAATTGAAACCGATATTCAAACCATATATATACCATTAAAATGCGTGTGTTCTTTTTTTTTTTTCTTTCGTTTTTTGGTTTTCTTTTGAAACTCGGTTTTTGTTACCAAGCAACCATAGTCTATTTCTTTTTTTTTCTTGTTAAATATGCTTAAAATGATAATATCTCAAACTAGACGTTTTTCTTATTTCTTCAACGTGTTAATATAGGCCCAAAAAGTATATTTCTAATTGAAGTAGCTCATAAAAACAACAATGATTTGCACAGAAGCACAGAATATACCAAAAAATATACAATAAACTAACTAATATAATGGTTTACCTAAAAGAAAGCGAGACGAATAAGTTTTAACACATCAAAAGTCGTCAAACTGTATTTTTATTAAGACAACATATCTTAAAGCTAACATCATATTCGTTTGGCATTAATCATTTTCACATCAAGTCTAACAAAACAAACTTAGTAAGACCATAAATCATTAGAAATTTAACCAATTATATTTGTATGTCATTTGGAAATTATCATCCACATCTAGCCACTGATTATCCACACCTATATTCATCTATCTACCGGGATGGTTGGATGAATGAATATCTACCATTATTATTGCAATCCGTATGCCCCCCTCATTCAATCTTGTGATCATGTCGATCGAGAGATAAAACCATTACTATTCTAAATAAAGATACAACCATGATGTAGACGCACAAAAGATTAACTGAAAAAGAACTCAAATCATTATGTCTCATCCAAAAATAGATGAAGCACAAACTATATTTGAAATTATATCAACTTCATGATGCATTAAGTACTTCAACTGATAATGCTTAATGTGTGAGATGCTTACCATAAGCAAAATATACCCCGGCCCTCTAGTGTAGTGCATATTGGTCCTCCTTTGTGGTTTGCTGTGTATGAGAGAGATGGATATTGGACCTTTTTGGTGAAAGTGACGTGAGAGTAGCCAAGCCAAAAGAAGGGTCTCTTACATATACACCATATAATAAATAAAGGGAAAATATTAACCATCCTTTAACTACAAAAATAAACACATGAAATGTCTTAATCTTAGGGACTTCACACTATCCAACACTACTCAGAATCTGACATTTGTCCCAAGAGTCTTAAATAAAGACTCTTTAACTTGTAATGGTACCACAAACCAACCAATAAAATGATGACATGTGGTCAAAAAGGCTACTAGACGCTTGACTTTTGTAGAGTCTTTAGACCATGCGTAGTGGGGGGCTTTATATATAAAGCCCCCCTTTCTGATTGGTCCACGTGGCAGCTGAGTCAACATGGAGAGATAAAGTGAAAAAGGGGTGTAGTGGTGGGGCTTTATTTATAAAGCCCCTATTAATATTTTATTATATCTTTTAAAGTAAAAAATAATAAAATAATAAGAGATAGAGAGAGAGTATGATGTGGCACAATTTGGTTGGCTGGTTCCATTTGAATTGGGCGTTATTTTTATGGAGCCCCACTTGTTTTTTGCCTATAGCGCACATATGTATTGGTGTAGCGGGCGCTATTTTTTAAAAAATTTGACAAATAACGCCCCACTACGGTGGGTCTTACCCTAGATGCCAACTATATATAGACGCGTCCATAACATTTTTAAGACTTTTCATTTGAACTAAAAACCTCTCCGTACATTACTAAGACTCTTGCAAACTATAGACGCGTCCGTACATTTTAAAGACTTCTTATTTGAACCAAAGACCATTCCGTACATTTTTAAGACTTCAGGCTTGGTACGATTAAGACTCTACAAAACTCACGTGTCTAGTAGTCTTTTCACCCCATGTGTCATCATTTAATTGGTTAGTTTGTGAGACCATTACAAGTTAAAGAGTCTTTATTTAAGACTCTCGAGATAAATGTAAGATTCTGATATGTTGGATAGTATGAAGTCTCTAAACTTAAGACCTTTCATATGCTTATTTTTGTAATTATATGATGGTCAATGTTTATTTTGGAGATTTTCCCATAAATAAAAAATCTTATAATTATCTCAATTTTTCTTTCATATAAAATACTATTATTAAATCATAATTTTACGTTAATTGCTTATTTATTTAATATTTATTGTCTTAGCTAATTATTTTTGTATTTTCGCTTATTAAAAATCATTTAATATTTTATTGATCCAACCTTAGAGCATTCATAGTAGCTACTCCATCTCTATAATTACATTAAAAATCACTAACTTTCTCTCTCATTTTCTATTTAATAATACTTAATCTATACTTTTATCATTACATTTTCTCTCTCCTCGACTCACAACCACTTTTAAAAATATTATAAAATTATAGAGGATGAAAAGTATCTTTTCCAAATTTACTGGTGAACAGTGTATCCTCTAAATATTTTCTCTCTCCTCTACTCGCAACCACTTATACACACTCTATATAATATAAATATCACACTCACATCATTATGGAGGAGTTAATGTGAATGCTCTCATGTAATATTAAATTTTCTAACATGATAAGTAAAAAAATGTTATAACCCATGTGATACATATGTTTCTAATGAATTTGTATACTAAATTGAAATAGTAGATGAGAATTCTGTTTTCAACCAGAGCAGAATAAGCCAAAAACCAGTCGTTTCTAAAAAAACACATTTAAAATCACCGTCTCAATCATGCCCTGCAATGGTTGCTTCTGCCTCCTCTCCTCATCCAAGCGTGCATTCTCTCTTTAATATATATTTTCATTATTATATAATTCATATGATTAAAATTGTTGCCTTATCATATTATAGTATATTAATTTCTATGCTATATCGTAACACACATTTTCTTATTTTATTTTAAATTTGTCTATCTCGGAAAGCTTGCAAAATATAACTTAGTTTTGTATATCTAAAGATGACTAGAGAGTAGAGATGAAAGAATGAATATGAACATAACCTCACCTCATAACTATTCGGATAATAAACCAGCTGGGCTAGCCCAGTTGGCCACCTCAATGAGGATTCGGAAACATAACCTAAGGGTTGTGGGTTCGATTCTGAGGGGGGGAGGGTTTACCCACATTATGTGGGGTTCCTGCCTGGGGTTTCCCTGGTTTGACTCGCAGCTCCAGCAGACCGGCCCTAATAAGTCCTACGGGCAGGGGTATCAAACGGCTGTTGGTCGGGCTCGAACTCGGGTAGGATCAGAATTTCACACAAGGATTTCCCAGCTGATCTACACCTTCTAAAAAAAAAAAAACTATTCGGATAATAAATAAATGTGTTATAAACACTTGAAAACAACATACGTATCAAAATTTAGCATCAAAAGTATATATTAAATGGCTAGATTATACTTCTGGCATGATAAAGAAGACAAAAGCTATCAAATCAATCCTTGTTTTACCTTTAAGTTGAGGATAAAAAATAATTAATCTTCTTTTGTCTTTCTCCTGTCAAGCACCTAAGCTAGTTTACACAACACATCTGATATCAACTTGTAAAGCAACCCTAACTCTCCTAAACACCACCCACTGCACCCTCAACCACCACCACCACCACCACCCTCCATCCGGACCCCCTCCCCCTCTTAAAAAAAAATAATCACAAACTTATGGTGGAAGAAGAAGGAGAAGAAAGCATGCATGTGTTTGGTCAAGGCACCAAAGGGTTGCTTTCACACTAAAAGGTGTTTTGGATTAGATATTCCCCTTCTCTCACACACACAACTCTCTCTCTCTCACAAAAGAAAAACAGACACCTGCTGCTATCAATCACGTGAAGTGGCACAATAAGAAATGCTTCCTATCCACTCACTTAACTACTATGAAGCTACTTACTCTCTTCTTCTTCACAAGAATTGCCCAACTTTTACTCAAAAAGGTGGGATGGAAAGGTGAAAATGGCTCTTTGTCTCCATTATTAGCAAGTGCTTGCTCTCTTTCTTGAACATCAAGAGGGAAAATGGATCTCCTTTTCTCTCACCATCAGTATATATGTCTATTACTCTTATGATGACAATTATAGCATGCTTGCCTGTCTTTCTCAATGTCCAAATTCTTCATGTTTCAATGCATCTTCCTCTTTAATTTGATTTATACCTAAAAAAAAACTTGTTTCTTGTAGGACATAAGTCTTTCATTATCAAGCTTCCATTTAGTCTTTCTCTATCAACCTTTCATTTAGTCTTTCATTATCAAGCTTCCACTTCCATCTTTTGTTAATAGCTTTGCTATATATGGGTATGATTTTACTTTGGTGAAAATTTACATCACTATATGTAACTTTCTGGAGTCAAATAAGAAACATTATGTATCCCTCTTCAATCAACAATGGAAGTATACCACCAAGTACATCATTTTTTGGCAATTACTACAATGATAACAACCATTCTAAACCCCCTCAAGAGTTTTATAATAATCCATCTTCTTCTTCCTTTCTCCTTCCATCCCCTATTTACATTCCTCTAGAAGATGAAGCTGTCTTTTATGAGTTCTTCCAACAACAACAATTCTTTTCCAATGACCATAATCTCCACAATTCAATTGCTGTACCACATGAGGTGCCTAATATGGAGTCTACCATGGAAGAATGTAGCAACAACAATGGACAGATTGCGACTAACGACGGAGATGATGATCATTTTGATTTTATTACTCATGTGGAGACTGCAAATAGCAGTCCAAGGAAGAGACCTTGCAAAAGAGACCGGCACAGCAAGATTAACACGGCTCGAGGCCCGAGAGACCGAAGAATGAGGTTGTCCCTTGATGTGGCTAAAAAGTTGTTTGGGCTACAAGACCTCCTTGGGTTCGATAAAGCCAGCAAAACCGTCGATTGGCTGTTGAATAAATCGAAAGACGCCATTCTAGAACTCCTTCCTGACCGAAGCTGCAGCTTTATGGGCGTAGCGAATAGCGCATCTTCTACTTCCGAATGTGAAGTTCTTTCTGGAACTGCTGATCAATTGTTGGTGAAGAGTGGAGATGATCAAGCAACTACAAATAATAAGGTAAAGCCTTCATGTGGAAGAAGTAAAAAGCAGAAAGAAAAAGTTGCTAAAGTTAGGAAATGTGTTGATTTTCATCACCCTCTTGCTAAAGCAACAAGGGAAAGGGCAAGAGAAAGAGCAAGAGAGAGGACAATTGAAAAAAGAAATAATAAGCATGGTGGTGGTACTCAAGATTCAAACTTCATACCATGTATAGATCAGGCAATGGATCAAGATGTGAATCACTTAGGATCTTGGAGTACCTTCGAAGAAAGTCAACGACAAAACATTGGTCAAATGAGTTCAAACTTCCAAGTTAATCAAGGGTTTGTTGGTGATAATTCTTCTTTGTTGATGACAAACACTTGGACTCCATCCTACGTTTTCAATTACCAGCATAGTTCTGGAGTAATGCATGAGGTAATTAATAGGGTATTTTCAATTAAAATGTGATTATGTAATAACTGACCATATATATTGTAGATCCCAGGAGATCATGATTCAATCAAAAAACAGAAAACAATTAAGAAAGAAGAAGATAAGATTAACCTTTAAAAATATGAATTTCATCTATTAATCGAACAACTTCCATACCTGTTATGTTTACATCGACACAATACTTATACACACGCATAGAATTGATGCGTTGTGTCAAAACGTCGCACCAGTTCATAACCTAAATAGTTTACAAGCATAGTTGTCAAAAGCAGCTAAGTGCGCCTAGGCTCGAGGCGCACCAAGTGCGCTGCGCCCTGTGAGGCTCGCGCCTAGGCACTGAGGCGCACTATCAAGGCTGTTTTCAGGCTGATTTTCGGCCAAATTCAAGCTAAAAGTTGTATAAACCTCTAAAACATCCTAAATGAGTCATGAACAAGTCCTAAACAACCCTAAAACATCCTAAAGTAGCCCTAAACAAGTCTAAAACATCTCTAAAATCCCTAAAAAATGTATTTTATGCTATGCGCCTAATTATAAAAAGCCCTCCTTTTTTATGCACCTTGCGCCTAGGCTCCGGGATCGGCCTATGCGCCTTGAGTGCGCCTAGGCGCTTTGACAACTATGATTACAAGTATGTGCATTTGAAACAGATTTCTAGGGTTGTGTCGTTTCAAGAAAGACACATGTCGGTTAATTGATTGGGTTTATACTCGTTTGGAATTTAGACACGACTAAGATTAATAGTATGTCTCAGTTAGATTGGTGTCTGCTCTTTGTTACTTTTCTTATATATGCATCTTAATTTTTAAGACTTTGCTAGTGTATTGCTAGTTTTGGTTTTACGCTACTAGTGCCGTTCTAAAAAAGACGTTTGGAACTAATCTAACCATCTTAATGTAACTTGTTTTGCAGCACCAGTTTGATGACTTAGAGATAAATGTCAAAGCTTGGGAAGGAAACAACAATTAGGTCAGTGTTAATTGTTGATATTATTACTACTACAATCTTCTTTCTCATGGGTGCCAATTGTATGATAAGATAGACCATGGATTGATCTGCCCTCCCCTAAGTTTTTCTGGATGTAATATGTAGCCATGTAGATGTTTGTTAATCGATTTTCACTTTACAATAACTGATGAATTGATTCCATGTGTGAATCAACTTCTTCATTACCAATAATGTACATTAATGTGCTACCATTTTTATTAATTAATCCAGCTTTTCTCATATCTCTTATTGTTTTTCATCTCTTATGTCCTTGTGTCCTGATGTTTGATACTTGAATGATGAACAAGATCCATTGATCCTTGACAAATACTAGTTCTAGTCTATGGACGGTGCTTTTGTTCCCTAATTGTCTATATATGACTTATTGTATTAACTATAATAGTGCCTTAATTTTGTTAAAAATCCATTTTTTTTTATTTGAAAAACTATTGAGTAGCTAGGAATACATTGAAAGAATATAATGGAATGGAAGACAAATATGCACGCAAGCAAGACGTTACCTAAGACAACATTCATCGAATACTCATGCTTTTGACACAAGAGTGTGAGACATCCTGTACATTGCTGATTAGTTAATCCAACTGATATGATGCCAAGTTTGCTGAGTATTGCCATAAAACCCAACAAGTCACATTGGTGATTGCATCAAACACTTGCCCTGATTTGTTATATAGAGTGTGGCACAACTTATGGTGTGGCATTGTTGGCGCCATGCGGCTGGCAAAAAAAAAAAAAAGAAAGAAACAAATGAAGTAAAATAATATACAATTCGTCCTCTGGCACGGTTAGAGGTTCGCAAAGGTTAACCATAATTACATTAAAAACCGTAATAGGTCATGGGACATCCATAAAATAATAGGTTTGAGTCACTATAACTATATCTTTTATCTAATATCACCAAATGAACCAAAGGAACCTTATGACAAACACGTAACCTCCACCATTATAGTTTTCGATCAAAGCACCCTGGTCGAGTGACAATATTGAACGATAAGGAAGACCGTGTTGCCATTTGTGAATAGATGAACAAGAATGCAAAGGCTTTAGAGGGTGCAAAATAATTCAAATACTATTGAGGGCATTGAGCCTGTAGATAGGAAAAACAAGAGGAAATGGAAAAAGAAAAAGAAAAAAACATAACATAAGAAGCTGATTGAAAAGTAGCTGATCTTTACTGGCTTATCCTTATATGCTGCAAAACTCCAACAGCTATATATTTGAATTACTTCAACAGCCATTCGCCCATTCAAGAGCTCCATAAATGAATTATTATAATTAAGATCCTAGTCTCTATCCTTGTTAGATGCATCTTTGTGTTAACTATGAACATATTAACTGGGAAATTAATAAAACTTGATCACTATGAGTGAAAGTTAGCTATATGCAGGTAGCTTTAGCATGAGTATTGGGAAGAATTTCCCACAAAGTTGAATTATTTTTGTATCTTTTTTTGGGTTTCTGGTATGTCTCAACTAACCTAGCTACCAATCAAACTCCATTTCTTAATTCAAAATCGTAACCGTGAAATGGGATAAGTTTGTGAAAAATGCATTTGTTAAGGTATGTGGTGGATCAAGGTGCCCAGCAAGCAGATAACTTGGAATCAGGTGATGCTTAGAACTTGGATTTAGTAGTTAGATAGATATACATACATATATGTAATATAGTTTAGTAATTGGATATGGCAATTAAGATAAGTTTGATTATGCATTCCTTGGTTATTTTTGTTGTTCTAGCTACTCGCAAGACCTTCACTTTTTATTTAGTATAGTTCATCTGATTGGTTGTTAGAAGAAACCTACAGTTTTCAGATATGCCTGCATTTGCATTTATTTAGGGGACGTTCATAAGTACTTCACTTATACTCAAAACATTAGATTTAATTGTAACTGTACGTGCTAAAAACATCGCTAACATTTAGACTACGGAGTATGGTCCACTGAAAAATGGGTGTGGAAAGTGCCACGTCTATCATTCTCACACGGTTTTCACATTAGGGGAGGGGGGGGGGGGGGGGGGGGGGGGGGGGGGGGGGGGGGGGGGGGTTCCACATTCCTCCTCCATGCCACCACACGGTTGCCTGGCATCTCCCATGTATTGGAGTTCTTCACGCCATCATCACCACGCCTCTTTCACTCCCACACACACACAAAATAAATATATAACAGTATATGGATTATAGCTAATCTAATCACCAGCAGAAATACAAAGCTCTTGTTGTTAGGTAACTTATAGTATGTTGTCTTGAGGGAATTAAAAGTTCCTTCTCTGAGTGATTTCGTTACATGTGACTCATTTTTCCAGAATGCTAATTGGCTACTTCTACACATTTATTTCTTGTTATTGTGGAACTCAAGTGTAACTTGAAACCATGGTTTTATACTTTATATCTTCATGACCCCATGGCTATTCAAAAAGTTAAGTTCAAAATAAAATTCTTCATTTAATTTCCATGTCTGGTGATTAAGTGACATATTGTCAATTTCAATGTGTGTGTTAAGCTATTGATTGAAGAGGTCCAACATGCAATCTAGAGGTAAGCTAGCCTAGGTGTGTGAACAACAAATCTACAAGAGGATATATTCTTTACTCTTGTCAGATCAGGCTATAACATACGTGATGTAGATGGTACACCTATCTATAATTAGTATGACCCTGAACATAAGTCCAGCCTCTAAGCACTCGTGAATATTAGTACGTGGTTTTTTGAAACTCAAAAACTTTATTAAAATGGTTTAAAGTAACAGGAGAAGGAGGGGCAAAGAAAATAACACACAATAGAATAGATTGATAGGACACCTAATTAAGCATCATGATAGATACTAGCGAAAAAAAGAACAAATCACCAAAAACAAGCTAACATAAGAGAGGGTGCACGTGCATCAGGAGACACATTAGGTTTATTTGATTGAACTACATAACCTAGGCCCATTAATTGAAAATCTATAAATAAAAAAAAATGACTGAAACCTTAGAATAACTTCTAAAGTCCCTAATTTAAACCAGACTTCTCTCTCATATTTTTTTTTTGTATTTTTTAGCGGGCTAAAAAAAACGTGCCATTCAATGTTAGATCCGTATAGAACTTTTTTTTTTCATTTAGTCATGTGACAACGGTGAGTTGGCCGTGTAGATCTGCCTCTTTTGGCTATGATTGAGATCCATGGGATGCAAATTCACAACCAATCCCATTGATACACTGCTACATGTGGTTCACTTGTTTAATCACCAGGGTCGCAATCGGCAACTTTTCTTGATTATAACTTGAACCACTTGTTTAAATCCTCCATTTAGTAACCCGTAGATGTTAGCTAGTCCCGTTGTGGACTATGGAGTAAAATTAAGTAGTAAATTAGACGGGAGTAAAATTAGTATTAAATTAGATGGGTGTGTGCGTTTTTATTATAAAAACTAAAATAAAAAAATTAACCCCCTAGCTATTCAAAAAGTTAACTTCATATAAAACTCTTCCTGTCCATTTACGTTATAATATTGTGGCATGGGGTCAATTTAATTGTGTGTGTTAAGCCATTATTGATTGAAGAGTTCAATTATGCAGTCCAGAGGTACTTAAGCTAGACTAGGCTTGTAGTTATAGTTCAGAATATATGGAACAACAAATCCACAAGAGGCTTCTTTACACATATCATATCATTGCTATAACATTCAGGGGGGATACTCTTTGTGAGTTTGGGTGAGCCAAAGCTCTAATTTAAATTCTTAAAGAAACACATATAAAAATATAACCTATAATTATTAAGTTGTCAAACTACAGTTTCCTAATTCTGGCCAAATTCGATTAGAAACTAAATTAATTACTTTGGTTTTCGATTATTGGTTTGAAGTAAAATACAAACAATTTAACAAACTGAAATGTGTACGCTAATTATATTACAAATTCAGTTTAAACCAAACAAATTACGCTAATTTATATTACAAGTTCATTGTAACTTATAAGAAACTAGTATTAAGCCACTGCGTTGCGGTGGGTGTGTAAACTGTGTCAAGTGGCACCAATGTCATACAATTTTCAGTGCTCACTAACATAGGGAAAACTCGTTTAAAAAACAAAATAAGTTAAAAAAAGGAAAAAAATAACATCGAACGGAAAGTAGATGTAAAATCGTTAAACCATGCATGCCCGTTACGGCGTGTCAATGCAATGAAATTAGACTGAAAAGTAAAACATAGAAAAAAATAACTAAGTTGACCTAGGAGTTGCATGTTGCAAACGAACCTTTAAAAGGAGAAAAATAGAATTGTTTTGGGACAGACGTTTCAAACGGGTAAAATAGATGAAAAAACATTGAACCTCACACGCATGTTTGAGGCGTGTTAACTCTCGAATTTTAGTTTTAGAATAAAACGTAAAATGAAGAATTGCAAAAGATGAAAAGTATTGGAGCCCAAAGTTAAAAGTAAAAAAGATAGGGGACCAAAGTGAAAGTAAAAGGTGTTAGGGGGTAAGTTGCAAAATATAAAAATCTTTAGGTCATAAAAGAAAAAAATCAACTCAAAGGTTGAATTGCAAAAGTTTAGGATTAGAAATAATTTTTTTTTTGAAAAACACCAAGAGCATGGTGTAGAGCACCGTTAAAGCACAAAACATTTGTAAATTAATCCATTACGTACAATATTTGATAGCTAACTGGATTCCAAACAGTTAATCAAAATAAGGGTCCAAATCCATAGCCTTCCATATTCTTTGATATGAAAATTTTGGGTCAAGTTCTTTATGTTGTCCGATGCCCA
>JAUTDX010000183.1:0-88806 GCA_030844895.1 Ambrosia x helenae | reverse complement strand
AACAAACTAGCCTAACCTCCTTGTAAGGATGATAGTCTAGATGCAACACAGATTGATTCCTTTCACTAGCACTTCCTGGATTGGGGTAACCTGCAATAAAGATCGAGTGGTAGGGAGACAACTACACAAGGTAGTAGTTTATAACAAAAACGGGGGTGAATGGGGATACTATCAAGTGTGATAGCTCTTAGGGTTAGCCAAAATGTGTCCTCTCTATTAAGGAGATGACCCCTTATATAGAGGTGGACGTATGCCACCATTACCCAAACCCTAATCATAATGGGCCAGGCCCGATTAGGGTTGTCTCCACTACCCAAGGATTATATTAGTAAAGTAGTTAAGATATAGCAATAAATAGGGAAACATGGAACGATTACCGCTTTTCCTGCTTAGCGCGCGGGTATCTCTCCGCGATTGTAGGAGAGTCGTTGCTGCTTCGCTGATATCACTCCGTGATGATAGGAAAGTAGTTAATGCTTTGATATACGGATTAACCTCTTTCTGTGCGCGTGAAGATCTTCCGCGGGCTGAATTCCGGGTTTGGGTATGCTCTGCGCATTTGTGAGCACCCAATCCCATCAAGTCCCCCCAGTCCAGCGTGTACCCTTTTCTCGAGTGTATGAGGGAAGGGGGTGGATGGTGGACTTAAAGAGTGATAGCCCCTGGATGATAGCTCAGCTTTCCTTGGTTGTGAAAACTGGTAAATCAGTGGGTCGTTGTTGCCAATTAATGGAGAATCGGAGCGTTGGTTGTACGAGACACGGATTGTTTGCCATGCGGAGAGAACGGAGCATTTGCCCTGCGGAGACGGAGAACGGTACTTGAATTTGACGTTGGATCTCCGCGTTGTGCTTACGTGGCTCTCCAGCAGAGGACAGCTGTTGAATAATGAGTAAAGGATGGCGGATAGCGTCTACCACAAGCTATACTTGTGTCAGTGAGCGTCCCATCGGTTATTGCAGACAGCTGTGTTAAGCGCGTGGCTTAGCGCGTGATGGCGCGCGTGTGCAGTCAAATTAGCTGTTCATAGCCACGTGTCGTTTGGAAAACGTTTCCACTTTCCCATGCTGACGTCAGTGGCAGTTATAGCCCACCCTATAAAAGGATTTCAAAATATTTCAAAACCACACGTTCTCACACTTTTCATTGCAAACCTCCCAACTTCCCTTCTTCTCTTTCTCTTTTGATTAGCCGTTAGTTCACTCAATCATCAAGAATGTCTCAAGAAGCATCAGGTACTGCTGATCTGACAAGATGACTGAAAAAACTGAGAAGGGCATTTCCACAACCGTTGTCAAGTGGGATGCCTCTTCTTTCTCCTCATTCCTCGATCAATATGGAATTGAGGCTGAGTGGGAGCCTGAACTTCCTGCTGCTGGTAAGACAGCGTTGGACGTCCCCCTGGTAAGATTACTCTGTATGAAGCGTTTTTTCCCGGTGTTGTTTTCGTCTTCCCACTACGAAGTTCTTGGTGAGTACCCTTATGAAATATGGGGTTCATCCAACTCAAATGACTCGTTTGGGTTGTCCAGACTTGTGCATTTTGAAGCGACCTGTCGGTCGCTCGACCTAGAGCCGTCCTTTGATATGTTAAACGTGTTTTACGTTCTTGAGGAGGCCCGTGGTGGACACGGGTGGTACAGTGTAGCTCCCGTAGAAGTCGGACACAGATTGTCTCAGAGAGCCCCAAATCAATGTACGACTGGAAAGAAAAGTTTTTCTATATCCACCGAGGGGTGATTCCCCGGGCCATGCAATGGATGAGTATTGGAGTGAAGGAAAGGATTGCGGAGTTCCCACTATGAAAGATTACAACAGCCAACCGTGGTATGACACTCTATGTGCCCATTCCACTCCGCTGTCTATGGAGAAGTGCCCAGAGGGCGTACTTGTGATGCTAGGGCTCAGCCGTTTAGGTAACCCGGAGGGGCAAGAGCCCACCGCTGCTGATGCTAGTAAGTACACTGTGAATTTCTTCTCCATTGCCTCTGTCTTTCATTCTTGGTTTTTACACTTTATGTCTATGTCCTTGCAGGAATGACAAAGTTCGATCTGTTCGATGCCCGGGGTTCTGCTAAACTGAAGTATGTTGCTTTGCCCCAAGGAACTCCCACAGTGATTGAGCGGCTGGCTCGGAATTTTTTGATGCCACAACTCAAGGATGCTCCTCAACACTATACGCGCACAGGTTACATCCTATACTTCCTCTCAATATTCAATATAATATGTCTTGCTTTTTACTGTGGGAGATTCCTGCGCCGAAAAAAGGGGTGCGTCGTGTTTCCACTATTGCAAACTCTGACCCGCGTGCCCTTTGTTACAGCGCAGGGATTTGCCCAGTCAAGAAGACGGGAGTGGCCCGTTGTGAAACTTCCCCAGGTCGTAAGAAGATGTCTGTTCAGGTACGCGATGTCATATGTTATCAAAGTATGTATGAAGTTTGAACCTTGTTTTATGTCTTTCCTTAGGTGCGGGTCCGAAGCGTCAGCGGAAAGACTCTCGTAAAGGGAAGAAGGTGGCCTCCAGCTCTACTGTTGCTAGAGAGGATGACGAGGCCACAGAGTCAGATGATGATGTTAAACGTCAGCGTACGCGTGGGCCTACACCGTTGATAACTCTGTTGAGGTTTCTGATGAGCTATATCAGAACGTATTGAAGATCTTGCTCAGAAGCAAGTTCAAATCTCAAGACCGTCTGCAGATGTCACTAAACCAACTTCGTCCACTGTGGTTGAGGAGTTAGCCCTTAATACAGGGACAAATGTCAAACTGCTGCCCAAAGATAATGGTGAAGCCTCCGCCTAAACGGAAACCTGTGTTAATCAAATCTGTCAAACAGACCCTGGTAAGTGTCTGTTATAGAACTTGTGTTTAAGTTCTGTATATGGGACACGAAATCATCACTTTGTCTTTTGTATTCGCAGGTAAAAGTGCTGCGCCACAGGGGGCGTTGAAGAAGCCCATTCCAATCGTGGAGAAAGTGAGTGAGCCTATCCCTGAGGATGTGCAGGCCCAAGTCCATCTGAGTTGGAAACTCGAGGATCTTCTCAAGTAGAAGGGATTGTGGTGTCTCCGAAGGGAAGTGGAGACCCTGGTAAAAACCCTTTGGTTGAGTTGTCCCCTGTTGATGTTGACACAACAATCATGGCCACGGATACCGCCCAAGGAGAAAAAGGTAGTCAGCCGGACTCATCTAAGGCGGATAAATCAGTGCCCACGAATGTCCCTGCGGATAAGGTTTCCACAGAAAGCATGCGGACCTCTTCGACTCCTAAGGGGGATATAACCAAAACTGCTCGTGGGTCTGGAAAAGCGAGTGGAAGCGGAACGAGGATTGCTCCTCGTGATTTTGATCCGAACAGGCCATATCAGCCCCGATGGGATATAAGGCAGACGACCCGCTTTACCAATCCTTTGCTTGCCGAGGAGTTTATCTCCTATGCTGTTCCGCCTAGTGAGCGTGATTATCAAGACAGTATTGACCGCCGCTCATTGTTTTCCGATATGAGCTTGAACCTGGCATTGAGCTTCAGTAACTTCGGGTCGATGCTGCGACGAGAAGAGGAATTCCAACGTTCTTGGCAGGCTCTCAGGAGCGCGGAAGAAGCGCAAAGGGAACGGGAGGAAGAATTCCAAAAATTCCGTGCAGGTGCCCATTCCGAAGTTGAGCAATTGCGGGATCAACTTCGGTCTGCTGAGGGTGAGATTCAGAAAATGAAGAAGGAGAAAGCTGAAGCTGCCAAGGGGTGGAAAGATTCCTGTGAGCGCACCAATTTAGAACTGGAGCGTGGCCGGAAAGCCAACGAGAAGTTGAAGAATGAGGTTGCCCGCATTGTTCGCGAAGCAGAGGAGAAACAAAAACTGCTGGATGCGAAGCAGGCTGAATTGTCTGAAACTGTCCTCAAGCTGAAAGAGCAACATGAGAGCCTAGTGTCTGTCACGACGCAGGTTTCGGACTAGAGTCGCAGGTGAAGAGTCTTGAGGAGGAAAAAGCACAACTGGGTGAAACGAATGCCTTGTTGGATTCTCTCGTGTTCAGCTAGAAGTGAGCCTTCAACAAACACAAAACGAGCTCCGTACTGCTGTGCAGACTTCGCAGGCCGCCCGGGAACGCTTAACTTGGATGATGCAACACGGTCTTCAAGGGGTTTGAATTCCTTTGACCTTTATTGTTAGTATATATGTTGCAATATTGTTTAGTGCCTTATTTTTGTCCCTGTTTGATCCACAGGTTTTTAAACGCATATGGAACGAGCCGAAGTTTGGCGATGCCGTTGCGAAGATCGGTGCGTCTTCCATGCGGGAGTGGCCTACAGGAAGGGTTTGTTGAAGGCTATCATCACCATGCGGCCGGTTTGGCTCTTGAAGATGGAGAGCATTTTGGCAAACCTTATGAAGAGGAAGCCATTGTTGCGCAGCAGGAGTTTGAGGCTCTCACCTTCGATGTTTTGACGTGGTTGATCATTGCCTGAAGACGGATGACCCAATAGGTCAGCTGCGCGGATATTTTGAAGAATCTGATCGTCTTGGTGCAGAGCTCGAAGAGAAAGAGCGTAAAGAAGAAGAGATGCGGAAGGCGCTGCACAAGGAGGAGGTGAATCGTCCAATGCTGCTGCCGGGTCTGGCACGCAGAATGAGGAGGCAGACGATGACACTTACATAGATCTGATAGACTATAATTAGCTTCCATTGTAATGTGTCAAACTCCTTTGCTTTGTGTTTTTTGTACTTGAACAATTGGATGTTTTCTTATGCCTTGTTATGCCAAGTTTAGATAATTAATTCCTTGTGTTAAGTGTAACTGTTGAACTGCCATGATGATTAGATGATGTCAGCCTTGGAAAAATGTGGTGCCACTTGTCCTGCTGATGTCATCTGTCAGTTTTTTGGCGGCGCTGCAGCTGACTGATGTGACTGTTGACATCCGCACTTGAGTATTAACCATTAATGGTAATTAATGGCCCTCTTGTTTTTTTTCTATAAAAGGTTAACCATGGATTAGCATTTTCCCATTAACTTTTTATCTTTTACCAATTTCTTTCATGGCTTCTCCATTAAGAATCTCCAAAGCTGAAGTTGAAGCCTTGCAAGGGATGCTGTCACTTGCTGATCATCCCCCTGTGATCAAGGTACCTCCAACTCCCATGCACCAACTAGCTACTTACTGTGGTTATCTGTTGTTCACTGAAGATTACCAAGTGGACAACCGGTGAAGAGTGGGTCGCTTGGTGTTCCGGTGAAGATGAAGCAACTAAGTGAGCTCCAAGATCACCCCAAGACTCCCAAGTTAAGGCTTCGTCGAACTGCCACCGGTTGGCAGCATGCAACTTGATATTTCTTTCCGTTTGTAATGTTTTGCTACATAGCCTTAGGTGCATGTATTGTGTTGGCTTTAATCACCTCTTTTGTATGTTTCTTTTGAATGGTGATAATATGTAAGTACGCCAATGTTTTGCTTAATGAAATGTGTGTCTTGACTGTCGTTGGCATTGCTTGTAGATCAAAGAAAATAAAATAGACTAAAAATTCTTTTATTAAAAACGAAATGGTCATAGCCATTGTTTATTACAGACCGAATAAAATACTTCATAAATAACACTTGCGCAGTTGGGCCGCGTTCCATGTGCGTGGAATGGGGGTGCCATCTAAGCGCTCCAAGGCATAAGCGCCTTCCCCAGCACTTCTTGAATTATGTATGGCCCTTCCCAGTTTGGTGCCAATTTGCCTGACTTTTCTGCGCCGGATGCCTCGTTGTTGCGGAGAACGTAATCCCCGCGCGGAAAACCTCTGCCTTCACTTTTGCGTTGTAGTATCGCTCAAGCTGTTTTTTGTAGTTGGCCTTTCTGACAGCGGCCATGTCTCTGCGCTCATCTAGTAGGTCTAGATTGAGTTTTAGCTCTGTGTCGTTATCTTGATGGTTTGTCAGTAGAATTCGCGGAGACGCACAATACATTTCCGCAGGAATGACAGCTCTGTTCCGTACGTAAGGCTAAACGGAGTTTCTCCGTTACTCGTCTTGGATAATGTGCGGTTGGCCCACAAGACATGAGGGAGTTCGTCTACCCAACCGGTGCGTTTCGTTCCAAGTCTAGTCTTGATGCCTTCCACCACGCTTCTGTTCGCACGTTCGACCTGTCCATTACCTTGCGGATGTGCTACCGAGGTGAATATCTGCTTAACATTCATGGAGGATAGCCATTCTTGTAAGTGCTGATCTGCAAATTGTGTGTCGTTGTCACTGACGATCTCCATAGGTAACCCGAAACGACATATGATGAACTCCCAAATGAATTTTTTAATGCTTTTTCCATCGATGGAGGCCAAAGGCTTGGCTTCCACCCATTTGGTGAAATAATCAATTGCGACCACCAGATACTTGACGTTTCCTGGAGCTGTGGGAAATGGACCCACGAGGTCGATGGCCCACTTTTGAAAAGGCCATGCAGCAGTTACAGGTATCAAATTGTTCTTTGGGCGCAACGTTCCTGGAGCATGACGTAGGCAAGACTTGCATTTGCGCAATTCCATCTCGGCATCCCTGTGCATTCCGGGCCAGTAATATCCCGCATTCATTAGCTTTGCTACCACCATCCTAGGCCAGCGTGCAGGCCGCAGGACCCTTCGTGTATGTCTTTGATAAGGTAAGTGGCTTCTGCGGAGTCAACACATCGTAGCAATGGCCCTAGGTAAGAACGGCGGTACAATATGCCATCGATAACTTGGTAATGCAATGCTCTGTTTTGTAATTTACGAGCTTCTGCCTTGTTGTCTGGGAGTGTCCCGTTTGTGAGATAAGCCCGGATTGGAGTTATCCAAGATGTTGCTCCGACCTGTGTGACATTGACCTGTTTTTGAGACACGGACGGGCTATCCAAAACTTCCACTCGCACATCTTTTGCTAAATGAGCAAAAACAGTGGATGCCATCTTGCTTAACGCGTCCGCTGGTTTGTTTTGACTCCTCTTGATGTGATGGACCTTGCAGTATGCAAAGTCCCGCATGAGGGCTTTGGCTTGCTCCAAGTACAGAATCATGGATGCTTCACGTGCTTCATATGAACCGTCGATATGATTAGCAACAAGCTGAGAGTCGACGTGGGCGTCTAAGTGTCGTACACCCATTTTTTTCGCAATTCGCAATCCCGCGAGCAACGCCTCGTATTCCGCTTCGTTGTTTGTTGTTGGGAAATTTAGGCGAATTGCATACGTGAAATCCTTCCCTTCTGGTGTAACTAAGCGCAAGCCTGCTCCAGCGCCATCATCATTGCATGCTCCATCGGTGTATAACTCCCATTTCTCCGCTGGCTCTGCATTAGGAGTTGTGATATGTGCCTGTTGGCACTCGGTGACGTTTCGGCAGGAACTTCTGCGGCGAAGTCCGCGAGGATCTGCCCTTTGAATGATGTTCTTGACTTGTACTCGATCGTGTGTTCTCCCAGCTCAATGGCCCACTTGGCCAATCGTCCTGACAATTCTGGCTTGCGCAAGATGTCATTGATGCGAAAATCTGTCAGGACGATAATTGGGTGTCCTTGGAAATATCTTCGCAGTCTTCGTGACGCGTGCACCAATGCTAGCACCAACTTTTCCATCATTGAGTATCGAGTCTCTGGATCGAGCAGAGTTCTGCTGACGTAATATACCGGCGTTTGGACGCCCTTTCGATCAACCACAAGAACAGCACCAATTGCCTTGTCCGTTACGGATAAATACAATGTCAATGGCTCTTTCGGAAGTGGAGCTGTGAGAACGGGCAAATGGCTCAAGCATGCTTTCATTTCTTGAAATGCGGCCTCGGCCTCATTGGTCCACTTAAAGTTGGATTTTTTGAGACAGCTTTTCAGTGTGTTTACGAAAGGGAATGACTTGGACGCATAGTTTGAAAGGAAGCGGTTCAAAGCCACTAAGCGTCCCATGAGCGTCTGGACTTCCTTGATAGAAGATGGAGACGGCATTCTCTCGATTGCTTGTACTTTGTCCGGGTTTGCTCGGAAACCATCTTTGGTTACAATCACTCCAGGAACTTGCCCTCCTCCATTCCAAAAGAACACTTGCTCGGATTGAGCTTCATTCGCACTGCGCGGAGTTGATCAAAAGTCTTCTGAATGTCTAGCAGCATTTGGTCCTCTTCTGTACTTTTTATAACCAAATCATCCACGTAGACTTCGAGATTGACCCCGATTTGTTTATTGAACGCATTGTCCATTAAACGCTGGTATGTGGCTCCCGCGTTCTTCAATCCAAATGGCATTTTGGTATAACAATAAGTTCCTGTATCCGTGCGGAAAGACGTTTTATCTTCGTCTTCCTTAGCCATCTGGATTTGATGATACCCTTTATATGCGTCCAGGAAACACTTGAATCTGAACGGTGCCAGGGAGTCCACCTTTAAGTCAATCTCGGGGAGCGGGTAGCAGTCTTTTGGGCATGCTTTGTTTAAGTCTTTGTAGTCCACACACATCCGCCAGCCTCCGTTTGACTTTCCGACCATGACTGGGTTTGCGACCCAAGTTTGGTATCTTGTCTTCCGCAGGATGCCTGCAGCTAATAGCTCTTCCACTTGCTCATTCATGGCCTTTGTTTTCTCTGGCCCCATACTGCGCTTCTTCTGGACGACTGGTTCGACAGACCTATAGACGTTAAGCCTGTGCTCCGCTATGTGTCGCGGAACGCCTACCATGTCTGCGGGTTGAAATGCGAAGACGTCCATATTTTTAGTTAACAATTGCTTCAAGTGCGTGCGTATGGTGTCAGAGATTACTGGGCCTATGACAACCGTCTGATCTGGGAATTTAGGGTTAATAACCCATTTTTCCGGATCAGTACGGTCCGCTGGCTTCATTATCTTGGGAGGCTTACATGTTTCTGTCACGTGGCAATTTTTGTTTCCACGTATGAAAGCCACTCCTCCTCGCGTCGGGAAGCCGACCATCTGGTGTGGTGTGGACGCATTGCAATTGAATTTAGCCAAACCTTCTCTCCCTATGAGGACGTCATGTGATGAAGTCACTGGCAGTACCATGAAGTCACATGTCTCTGTGCGGGAGAGTTGTCCATCTGTCCATGTGACAGGGAGTGTGAGTATACCCAATGGAATGATCACTTCATGTATGAACCCGGATATTGGCTCTGTGGTCGGGACCAGCTTCTCTTTGTCTTCGGCATCTAATTGATCGAAACACTGCCGATACATGATGTCGGTACTGCTGCCATTATCGAGGAACATGTATCTTGTTCGATAATGTCCAATGATTCCTGTGATGATCAATGGTGTTGTGGCAGATGCACCTCCCTTAACGCGGGCATAACGACCGGTGCCTCCTTCCAGGAATCATCCTGTGTGGTCGAGTAAGACCTTTTCTTCTGACCCCGGTGATGAGTCATGTAGCAATTATGACGACCCGAGCGTTGTGCATAATGCGTGTTGAGGTTCTTTATCTTCTTGTTACTAGCATCCGCATCTCCTTGCGGATCTCTGGATTTTTTCCTTACATTCTTCACTAGATGTGAGAGCTGGCCTGACTTGATTGCCTTCTCAATCTCCATCTTTAGACTATAACAATTGTCCGTTAGATGGCCATAATCTTCGTGATACTCACAATATTTTGACGTGTCAACGTTCTTCCGATCATGACTGAGTTCCCTGGGTTTAGGGAACTGAACTTGTTCGGTCTTCAACACTTCCGAAGGTGTTTTGGACAGCGGTGTCCAATCGTAATTCTTCTTGCTTGACGGTTTCGAATCACGCGAGTGCTTGTTATTGAGGAGTTGCCGCGCATCTTGTCCCGAAGAGTATTTCCCTTCGTCCGCGGAACCCGAAATTCTTGACCATACCGATTGCTTTCCCTTGCCTTTGTCGTACATGCTCGTACCCTGATTGTTGTTATGATAAAAATTTTTCGAGCGTGTAAACGATCGTTCTGACGACGCATATGTCTTTGCTGCCTCTATCAGCTCATCCCATGCGTCAGGCACACCATCTTTTCCCGTCAGACATCTCATGAGATCATCATGTCGCACTCCGTGGATAAATGCGGCTCTGGTGAGCTCTTCGCCACACCCCAATTGTAGGGCTTCCTTATTGTATCGTATGATGTAATCTTCCAGGCTCTCATTATCCTTCCGGGAGCACAACAGAATCTGAGCCTTGTCCTTCTTGTGTTTCCTCAGATGGGAGAAGTGATTTTTGAATTTCTTGATCAGGTCATCAAAGTCGATCAGACTTCCGACCGGTAAACTTTCGTACCATACCCTTGCCGCACCTGTTAAGGTTTGAACAAACAGATGGCACCAAGCTTGAACCGGCCATGGTTTAGAGCTGCCTGCGCAATCGAATGCGTGCAGATGGTCATCCGGATCGCGCAGACCATCATATTTGCCAATCGTATTTGGCAATTTACATTCAACTGGCATAGGTGCCAATGCGATTCTTGCGCAGAATTTGGATCTTTCCGCAAATGTTTTTGGGCGGTATGGCTTATGTAAATCATCGTCTGGGTGGGGCTGGTTGCTAGCCACAGACTTGTTTCGTGGCCTCTCAGCTCGATCAGAGTTGATCTCATTCTCGGATTCATAACCATCAGGTTCCCCAGTCAGGTTGACGTGGTCCTGAACGTGAGTAATCTTACCACGTTCTCCACCACGTACCGCCTGGCGGGGTTTAGCTGTATGACGAAAAGCAGGCTGTTCTTCGTTTTGAGAGTCGTCTTCAGCATCAAAATTCAAGGTTTTTCTTGCTTCCAACCTAGCTTTTGCTATTAGTCTTTTCTGGTATTCTGCTATAGTCTTGGCATTTTCTTGAGCCAACCATTCTTCCAGATCTTCGACAGGCTCTTCAGCGCTTTCTTTTGTGCTGCTACCGCAGACTTTCTTGGTGCAAACATTGGGAAGGTAGTGGTAGCCTGTCTCTGATTCACGTTCTTGGTCACCGTTGTTGGTGCAATAGTGTCTTGATTTGCTTGAACCCCATCGTCGACATTGATGGGATCAGCACGTTGTTCAGTTCCAGAATCCATTTGCACTAGTATGAAAGATTGGTAGACCGTAAGGGATGGCGCCAATGAAGAAACAAATAGCCTAACCTCCTTGTAAGGATGATAGTCTAGATGCAACCACAGGATTGATCCTTCACTAGCACTTCCTGGATTGGGGTAACCTGCAATAAAGATCGAGTGGGTAGGGAGACAACTACACAAGGTAGTAGTTTATAACAAAAACGGGGGTGAATGGGGATACTATCAAGTGTGATAGCTCTTAGGGTTAGCCAAAAGTGTCCTCTCTATTAAGGAGATGACCCCTTATATAGAGGTGGACGTATGCCACCATTACCCAGAACCCTAATCATAATGGGCCAGGCCCGATTAGGGTTGTCTCCACTACCCAAGGATTATATTAGTAAAGTAGTTAAGATATAGCAATAAATAAGGAAACATGGAACGATTACCGCTTTTACTGCTTACGCGCGCGGGTATCTCTCCGCGATTGTAGGAGAGTCGTTGCTGCTTCGCTGATATCACTCCGTGATGATAGGAAAGTAGTTAATGCTTTGATATACGGATTAACTTCTTTCGTGCGCGTGAAGATCTTCCGCGGGCTGAATTCCGGGTTTGGGTATGCTCTGCGCATTTGTGAGCACCCAATCCCATCACATATACGCCCCCAATTCATCTCTCATCTTTTGACAATACCTTGTATAATATAATACAATTGATATAACCGATGGTTAGATCTTCATTACTATATAACCCCAAATCCACCATTATATTACAAAACTCACACACACATAAACACTCAGAGAGAGAGAACGATGTCGGAGCTCGTGGAGGAGCAGCGGCAGAACACATGGCGGCGTCATCTTCAGCAACGCCCCATACCCATCTGTCTAGAGAGGAAGAAACGACATAAGAAACAACCAAGAGAGAGAGAGGGAGAGAGAGACGGGGAAGTAGGATCCCGGCATCGGTCCCTGATCCGACCGCCGCTGTGGATGACGACGATGGAAACAGCAACGCCCCATACCCATCTGTCGTGCGCCGCCGTACACGGTGGTCTTGGAACCCACCGGTTCCTTCCTTCTCTGGTAATATAATTAAACATAATATACACTGATGTATATATGTTGAATTTGATGGTACTATAGAAATATGAATATACACTGACGTATATTTGTTGAATATTATGGTACAGTACAATGTTTTTGTAGTACTAATTGGACTATACACTGATGTATAATTGTTGGAATATGAATATACACTGACGTATAGTTGTTTAATGTTATCGTACAGTATAATGTTTTTTGTAGCAATGATTGGACTATACACCGATGTATAATTGTTTAAATATGACGATACTAAACACTGTTCTATAGCATCAATTTTATTTGGGGTCTGATGTATATTGTATGTATACACTGATGTATATGCTAAACAACCTTTTTCTTTGTTTCAGGTTACTCTTGATAAGACCAACCTATCAGTTTCGTGTGAGTGCATGGAATATGAATATACAATGACGTATAGTTGTTTAATGTTATCGTACAGTATAATGTTTTTGTAGCAATGATTGGACTATACACTGATGTATAATTGTTGGAATATGAATATACACTGACGTATAGTTGTTGAATGTTATCGTACAGTATAATGTTTTTGTAGCAATGATGGACGGGGTAAATCATGGTGTTTAACATGCTTATTTGTGTGTTTTTAATGTTGTTTGAGTGATTATATGCCTTGAATAAGATAACTACGCTACATTGTATGATTGCAGGTAAAGCGGCTAAAATGGATATACTTAGAATGGAATTTTGTAGCGCGTGTGAGCCGGAGAAAAATGATCAAGTCGCGTACACTTGAAGGCGTTGGTGAAAAAGGAGCTCAAAATGAAAGAATTTTAATCGAGACACCGACACTTGAGAGCCGGTGTTCATGAACATTGGAGCGTGAACGAGGAATTTTGGTCGAGCCAAGAACACCCAAGATGCGATCTTGAAGTATGCCACTACTACTAAATAATAATAATAATAATAATAATAATAATAATAATAATAATAATAATAATAATAATAATAATAATAATAATAATAAAAAGAAACTTAAAAAAATAAAAGATGACAAAATGGCCTAGGCCCAAAGAGATCAGTAGGTCACAAGAGTGAATTAATATTTATTCATTCGATGACAAACTTTTGAGGAGGCATTATATTTTTTTGACGGCAAGTTATTACTTTTTGGGGATATATGATCGCACAAATCGAATATTTTTTGAGGGGAGCAGGATATCATATTCAAGAGGACAGCAGGCGATCGCAGAAGACAAAGGAAAATAAGAGTGAGGTTTCTACCCTAGTCATGAGCGGCTAAGCACCCGTGATCCTCTCCGGGTGAATGGTTAGTTACTAAAACAAGGTTTTATGCTTGTCAAACAATTGAATTGAAACTTTGAATGTTTAAACTTTCGGTTTTGATTGTGGTTTATTTTAATATTGATGTTGAACGTTATTTGAATGATATGCTTGTTTTAGATTTCATCAACCAACACGGTTTCTTATCGAGGGTCATTGAATACATTCAAGTGTGTCTTTCAATATTACGAGTCATTAAGATATTGTTAGGTGATAATTAACCGAGTCAACAGTCGCAGTCTAGTTATCGGCTGTCACAAAGTCATTAATCAACCTTCTTTATCAATCATATTAATCCACATATCATGTCTATGTGATATCAATTGGCAAACTAAATAAACCTTGTCTAAAGTGATTAACCGGGATCCTGGAGAGGTCACCATTTTTTATATTGTTTACAAATCACTTTCTTTTAAGTCGTTTTTATTATTTGCAAATCAATCAACCAATCAATTTTATATTTCCGTCTAGTTTAATTTAGTAGTTAAAAAAATAACACTTTCCACAATACTCCTCGTGGTTCGACACCCGACTTACCCTAACTAATAAGGTAGTTGGTCTTTTCTAAAATTCTTATTTTTGACCGGTCCTTCGACACCGATCAAATTTTGGCGCCGTTGCCGGGGAGTCGTGCGCAAAGTGTTTTTTTTTTCTTAGTTAATATAATATAAAAAAAAAACTCAAAAATCCAAAAATATTTATTTTCTGTTTGTTTAGTTTATTGTTCAGTATTACGCTCGGTTTTCTTGTTTGTTTTGTGCAGGCAATTCTTCAGTTGCATGCATCTTACAAGACATTCAGGGAAGTCATCTCCGCTAGTATTCGATCCAGAAATTGAGAAAACAGCTCGGCAGAACCGAGTATTTCACAGAGAGAAAAAGGTCTTGCATTCTCCAGTCTCACAGTTCAAATCTATGGAGAACCTAAACCTAACCACTGAACCGATGTCACAACCTCAGTTTTCACCCTCTCAGAACCATCCATCACCCAATACCTTCGCCACTTCTGAACCGCCACCACAATCCAGTACCCAATCATCACAAATTCCACCATTCCCGAAATTTGATAACCTTCCACCATCACATTCACAAACATCATCTTTACCACAACCAACTACAACCTACACTTTTCCAATAACCTCCCTCCCAAACTTTGAGAGATTCAATCCACAACAAGGCCAATCTTCGGCACAAGAACCAAGTTTCACCCAAAAACCTGTGACCAGTCACTCTTCTCCTTATGTGAGAGTGATTCCCGATGATAACCCCATAAACCCAACTGGTACCCAATTCCCACATACTTCTACAACTCAATATCCATCATTCAGTTTCAGTCAAAGAACTAATCAAGGGCAATATGAGTATGATGATGGGGATTTGGATGGAGAAGTGGGAGATCAAGGGCCATATCAGTTAGCAAGATCACATAATTTGAATCATCAGGGGTACCCTCAGTTTAATCAAGCAAATCAAGGGTATCAAGCATTTCCAGAAGCTCCAGTTCACCCTGCACCTCGACAGCAACAAGCGGTGAACAGGCCTTTGAGACCTAATCCAAGGAATGCAATGCCTCCGGCTAATAATCAAGCAGGCATTCCTTTAAGGTTTGAGAGAGGCCCGGTGAGAGGGATTGAGAGTCACTTCAGACCTGCTATTGTTCATAATCCATCAGCAGTGGTCATTCCATAACTGCATGGCAGGTCGTTTGAAGTGAGATCACAGGCAATTCAGAGTTTGCCTAAGTATCATGGGTTAGTGACTGAAGAGCCGTACATGCATCTTGGGGCCTATGATGCAAGATGCAACACCATCGGGGGACAAGGGTTTTCACAAGATGAAGTGAAGTTGGTCCTCTTTCAATTCACTCTCGAGGACAAAGCACAACAATGGTTCCAATCCCTACCTTCAGCTTCTATCCGTACCTGGTTGGAAATGCAGCAACAATTTCTTGACGAGTTCTATACAAGTCAGCGAACAAATGATGCTAGGAAGAACATCAGAAACTTTTCTCAACAACCAGGCGAGCTCTTTCATGAAGCACTCACTCGCTTCAAGATGATGATCAACAACTGCCCACATCATGACATCCAGTTGTGGGAGTTGATCAACTCTTTTTATGAGGGACTACACTATGAGGATCAAGGTGCGTTAGATTCTATTTCGAATGGTACTTTTGGCACTAACGATGAACAGGTTGATTGGGAGTACCTTGAGAGGAGAGCTGAGACAACAAAGAGGAAAGCACAATCTTCGAGAAGGTCAAGGCAAGCAACAGTAAAAGCTGCAAGTGGGGGTAGTACAGGTGATGCTGAAAGGATAGCTAGGTTAGAATATCAGATAGCTAACTTAGGAGTGAGTGGTCAGCCCATGTGTGGGCATTGTGGGGATGTTGGGCACGTTGCTGATAGTTGCCCTAGCATAGTGGGTGAGATGGAAGAGGTGAATCAGGTTCAGGGGGGGAATAGGAATTGGTCCAACATGAATTCAAACACCTATCACCCAGGTCTTAGGAACCACCCGAACTTTAGTTATGGGAATCCCAATAACCAAAGCAACCCAGGATTTCAGGGTGGTGGACAACGTAGTAACCAACAACCTTATGCCCCTAGATATCAAAACAATCAAAGCAATTACCAAGCGGGTAGTGGTAGTGGGGGTTACCAAAAGGGTAGTCAGTCTTCTGAGACAGCAGGTGGCGAGTTGAGTGAGGTGATGACCATGTTGAAGTCTATTCAGCAGGATATTCAGGGCATCAAGCAAAAGGGTGAGGTACGTGATAAAACTGTTCAGGCTTTAACTACGCAGGTTGGGCAATTAGCTGGAGATGTGGCAGAGCTGAAGAAGGCGAACGGGAAGCTACCGAGCGATACTCAGGTCAATCCGGCACATCAATCATCATCAAACACGCGGAATGTGCGGATCAATGCGGTAAGTCTTCTGTCTAGTTCTAGAGACTGTGAAGGTGAACAGGATCTAATTTCACAAACGACTCATAAAAAGTTAAAAAAATTATTTTATGAAAAGTTTTTCAGTGAAAATTCCACTATGGCTGAGGATAAGTGTGGGGAAGTTAAACCTTCCCCATTCCCTCTAGCTGCAGGGGAACAAAATAAAACATCAGTTTTGAGAGAAACCCCACTAAAGGATGAAAAGTGGGAAGAGTTTATAAAAGTGAAAATCAATCGACCATTACTTGATGTTTTAAAAGAAGATCCTGTTCATGCTAAGAGTTTGAAAGAATTGAGTACCCAAAACCGACACAACAAGCTGCCAAAACAGTTTGATTTACCAGTAAATGTTCGTGCCGCGTTATTGGGTACATGTCCGCCGAAACTCCAAGACCCAGGAACGCCTTTAATTCCAATACAGATTGGAGAACTTAAAATTGACAAGGCATTATTGGATCTTGGAGCGTGTGTTAGCATTCTTCCAGGATGTATCTACAACCAATATGATTTTGGTCCTTTGAAAGAGGTCGACATCACCATGGTGTTGGCAAATCAAAAAGCGATACGTCCTAGGGGAATGTTAACGGATGTGATAGTCAAGGTGGAGGATTGTTTTTACCCAGTGGATTTATTGGTAATGGATTGTGTTTCTAATAAAAAAGAGACACAACCCATGGTTATATTGGGTAGACCGTTCTTGGCAACTGCACACGCAGTGATCGATTGTGCCAATGGGATGGTTAATATGAGGTTTGGGGAAAGAACACTGAGTTTAAATGTGTTTTTAAGTTTAACTGGCCCAAATGCCGAGGAAGGGTGTTTCAGGGTTGACAGGACTGAAGAAGCTGGAGTCAAGAAAGGTAAGAAGAAGAAGAAGAAAGTCAAGAAACGAGTCAAGGTCAACCAGGAGGGCATGAGAGTAAAAGCTCCAGATCCTAACTATGGGATGGCTCATGAATTATCGCAAGATAGAGAGGATGCATGTTTAGTAGCTGAGGGATGCAAGCATCCCACTCGCCCACCATGATTAGAACACCAGGTAAAGTCAGGCTGAAGACTGTAAACTTAGCGCTACCGGGAGGCAGCCCGGAATTTTATTTATTTTCTTGTTTTTGTTTGTTTCTTTAATTGCTTGTGTGTTTTTATTTTTGTGGTTGTTTTTAAGTAACTAATCATTGCGGGTGGTAGTTAATAGTCGCGTATGTTGAGATTGGTGGTTGGGAAAGAATTGGGTAAACATTAAAAGCACCATACATTGGGGACAATGTATCCCAAGTGTGGGGATGGGGGACCCTAAGGAAGTAAGGCGGAATTACTTACCGTTGCAAGAAAAATTGGAAATTTTGAAAATTTTTGAACAATTTTAATGAAAAAAAAAAAAAAATCTTGCAACTTGTCACCCTTTCTACTTGATCAGGCATAAAAGCCGAATTTTCAGTCACCAAAGAGTCTTTTGCCAAATGTGAAAAACGAGATCCCTAATCATGGTTGTTCCTTTAAGTTTCATCAGAGTGTTTTTGGTGAGCGTTTTTAGAGAAGATGAAAAGAGATGCCTAACTAGGGGTAACATGCTTATAGGATTTGCATATGCTACATGTCGGCAGCCTATTTCCCTACATTGTGAGATCTTGAGCCTATTAGATGTTTATTGATATAAATGTTTCGTTTCATGAGAGTAGGCCAAATGTTTCTTTGTTGCAGAATTTGTGTAATTCGATACATGCTAAAGCTTTAGATGATATGTGCGCATAGATGAGGAAGGCAATTTAGGAACCCACTTGTTTGTTGATACCTTTGTGTTGTTTGTGTTGACCCGTTTGTCAAAATTCACCATTAGTAAACCATGTTGAGCCTAAACCTTTCATTTGTTAAACATATAAAATTACCCAAATCGACCTGGTTACCTTGTTGAATAAAAATGTTGACATCCAATGTGTTCGCCTTGTTTATTGTTTGAGTTGTTCAATGTTGAAAAAGAAAAAAAAATGAATATATATATATATATATATATATATATATATATATATACGAAAAAAGAAGAGAGAAGAAGAAAAAAAAATACAAATTAAAAAAAAAAATTGAAGTGATTGTTATGGGTCAATTATGCCCAAGTTTGTGTGTTAGTATGTTCTTGTGATATGTGAATAAGGATGTTCAATCAGTTGTGTTAAACCTTTTGTTTTCGAGCCATTTGTTAACCAAATTATCCACCTTTACCCTAAGCCCAAAACCCGTAAGTCCTTTTGATATGTGCACAGTTTATAACTTATGTGTGATTGTTATACAAACCTATGATAACGAAGTCGCATTCTTGGTTTTTTGAGTGTCATATACTAGCACATTACACGCTAGTCCAGATATTAAACCGAGAGGAGAGAACATTGTGAGGGGTGTGTAGCATATGTGTATGATAATAAGCATGTTAGTTTTGGATAGACAAGTCTTGTTTTGAAATCGCGCAACACTTGCTCGCCAGATTGTCAATCTCGATTGTGTAAGTGTATGGGACGGGTATGATTACGGACCTTGGAAAATCGATAGGAAAGGAATTGGAGGTGGCTTGTTAATAAGGTGAGTCATGTTTTGAGATGGTTTGATTGGGGACAATCAAAGGTAAGTGTAGGAATGTGATGGACGGGGTAAATCATGGTGTTTAACATGCTTAATTGTGTGTTTTTAATGTTGTTTGAGTGATTATATGCCTTGAATAAGATAACTACGCTACATTGTATGATTGCAGGTAAAGCGGCTAAAATGGATATACTTAGAATGGAATTTTGTAGCGCGTGTGAGCCGGAGAAAAATGATCAAGTCGCGTACACTTGAAGGCGTTGGTGAAAAAGGAGCTCAAAATGAAAGAATTTTAATCGAGACACCGACACTTGAGAGCCGGTGTTCATGAACATTGGAGCGTGAACGAGGAATTTTGGTCGAGCCAAGAACACCCAAGATGTGATCTTGAAGTATGCCACTACTACTAAATAATAATAATAATAATAATAATAATAATAATAATAATAATAATAATAATAATAATAAAAAGAAACTTAAAAAAATAAAAGATGACAAAATGGCCTAGGCCCAAAGAGATCAGTAGGTCACAAGAGTGAATTAATATTTATTCATTCGATGACAAACTTTTGAGGAGGCATTATATTTTTTTGACGGCAAGTTATTACTTTTTGGGGATATATGATCGCACAAATCGAATATTTTTTGAGGGGAGCAGGATATCATATTCAAGAGGACAGCAGACGATCGCAGAAGACAAAGGAAAATAAGAGTGAGGTTTCTACCCTAGTCATGAGCGGCTAAGCACCCGTGATCCTCTCCGGGTGAATGGTTAGTTACTAGAACAAGGTTTTATGCTTGTCAAACAAGTGAATTGAAACTTTGAATGTTTAAACTTTCGGTTTTGATTGTGGTTTATTTTAATATTGATATTGAACGTTATTTGAATGATATGCTTGTTTTAGATTTCATCAACCAACACGGTTTCTTATCTAGGGTCATTGAATACATTCAAGTGTGTCTTTCAATATTACGAGTCATTAAGATATTGTTAGGTGATAATCAACCGAGTCAACAGTCGCAGTCTAGTTATCGGCTGTCACAAAGTCATTAATCAACCTTCTTTATCAATCATATTAATCCACATATCATGTCTATGTGATATCAATTGGCAAACTAAATAAACCTTGTCTAAAGTGATTAACCGGGATCCTGGAGAGGTCACCATTTTTTATATTGTTTACAAATCACTTTCTTTTAAGTCGTTTTTATTATTTGCAAATCAATCAACCAATCAATTTTATATTTCCGTCTAGTTTAATATAGTTGTTAAAAAAATAACACTTTCCACAATACTCCTCGTGGTTCGACACCCGACTTACCCTAACTAATAAGGTAGTTGGTCTTTTCTAAAATTCTTATTTTTGACCGGTCCTTCGACACCGATCAAGCAATGATTGGACTATACACTGATGTATAATTGTTGGAATATGAATATACACTGACGTATAGTTGTTTAATGTTATCGTACAATATATTTTTTTTTTGTAGCAATGATGTACACAAGAAATGCACAAATGATATTAGTTGTGGTTTTTGTCAGTTACAATGTATACTAAATAACCTATTAATACTCACATACCAAAAGACAATATTACCCCTTGATTTAATTAAAAAGTTAATTAATGTTTAACATATTTACCATCATGCCATTGAAGATGGATGGATGAGATTGGTTCCTAAAGTTCCTAACTAAGGGTTGGTTCTCAATTGAACCCTACCCTATATATATATATATATATATATATATATGTATTTTTCTTTTTTTCTATAAAAACTGATTACCCCCCCTTCTCTCTATCTCTCTCTCTCTCTCTCTCTAGCCATGAGTATCGTAGGTTATGTAGCTGCTGCTCACCAACACACCACCTCCACCATCAGCATCTGCAATCGATTTCAACCCCAACCTAAATATTAACCCCAAATCTGGATCATATATAGGGCTTCAACCCCAAACCTGGAACAAAAACGGGAATTAGGTCCTATTTCATCAAACAATCGATTTCCCCATTTTTGTTTCATCACTAGTTTAATTGAATGAAGGCTATGGCGAGGGGTGATTGTGGTGGATGTTGATGTTGATGCTGATAAAGAGAGACGATGACGGTTATGGTGGAGGGAGGCTGTGGCGAGGGGTGGTTGTGGTGGTGGCAGGGGGTGATGGTGACGGTGGGTATGATGCTGATGAAGATGGTGGTGGTCCGTACGGAGGGTATGATGATGATGAAGATGGCATTATCATATTGGTGGGTTTTTTTTAAAGGATTATCATATTGGGTTAGTAAACATAAAAGTGTTTTGGATGAAAATGGCAAAAGGAAAAAGTTTAGTGTGTATGGACAAAAATACCCCTGACTTAACTGGGGTTTTGTAAACTGAGTTAGTGCAGATGAGTAAAATGGCAAAAAAATGAAACCAAAGGGACACAGATGACAAAAAAAAAAAGATTTGGATGAAAGTGGCAATTTTTGACAAACCTCAGAGACTAAATTGGCAATTAACTCAAAAAAATTATGAAGACTTTCCCTCGCCACCTTTTTCGACATTTTTAATTAGTCATCCATCATGTCGGAACTAGTGCTACAAGTCAGTTATCTAATCGCGGTTGTGACTTTTTGCAACGTGCTAACCCCCAAACTACCACACAGATCGGTTTTTTGTTTATAAAATTCACATCTGCTTTCAAAATCATTTACAATCTTTAGAAATAAACCTTGGCTCATACGAAAACACCGCATAAAACTCGTATAATTATATGTTGGATTGGGTGCAAAATTATCACTTACCAATAACCCATGTGTAGTGAGTCGATGACTATTATATATTTAATGGCTTTCCTAACCGTTGATATTATTAATTCCGCTTCCTCGTCAGATGAAGATGATAAAAGCATCGGGTCAAGCGACGATGATGATGAACTTTAATCTTCCAGTTTTTGTAATAATGAATATGTTAGGTTTATGAATTTAAGAGTCAAGAATGTGTTTGTATGGCTGAGTAAGTTAATAGGTTGACATGTATTAGATTTTTTTAATTTTTTATGTCAATTGGCCGTTTAAAAGCGGCTAGTTTTGACCACCAATGAATGGCCACCACGTAAGAAAGTTCATTTGCCTTACGTCGGTAAAAAATCTCACCTCATTTGCCCTACACCAACCTTCACATTGGACTCGGGGTGATATGCCTGGCATGAAAGAGCTTCACACCCCTCTTTCACACCCATACCCCACACCATGCGTACTAGTAGTTCGCTATAATTTTCTTTTTGAAAAATCATAGCTTAGTGGAGAAGGCTAAACACTCTGATTGGTGGTGGGCTCGGGTAGCAATCAAGAATTTTACCCACACTAAATTATATGGTCAATTATCAAAAGAAATAACATAAAAAAAAACAATACATTCTATACTTTAACTACCTCCCTCTCGCCCTTTTGAATTGACGACTTTTTATATAGATAAGAAGATTATCTAGTTATTAAAAATAAACGTCTAACCATGCGTGCCAAACTGCCATTGCATATAGTCGTTTTTTATGCATCTTGTACTTCTTGTAATTGTAACCATAGACGGTCATTGGTTCAAGTTATGAATTTTGTATCTCAAGTTTTAGAAATTTGTACATTTTTATGTGAGAAAAACATTGTACACTTTGGGTGAGGCTAACGTAAAAAAGAGATTAGCTTAAAAAGTATAAGAACCATTATTAGTCATAGATTAAATTTGATAATCAGGGGCATGATCGTAATTTCTTAGCGTCATTAAAGTTTCACCCCATTTTTAAAATTACTATAACTTTTTCATACGACATTATTTTTAAATTCTTTTTTTTTACCATAAAAACAAGCTTTTCATCCATTTTCATTTCCATATCATTTATCACGACAGAATTGATAAACTAACAGACAACGAGTACCGCGTTGTAAGTTGTTGCCGCCACTGCAATATGCAACATAAAATGTATGATGATTAGTCGATAACAAGCGTCCCATTATAAATTGTGTTCCCCGCCACATCGCACGGGTACCACACTAGTGTGTGTGTATATATATGTAACAATCCCTATTTACACACTAACACATAGATTAAATTATGTCAAAAGTTACATCTGACTCAGGTAGTATTATGCGAGTATTTACAATAAATCAAACACACACACATATATGTATATATAACAAACCACGCAAGAGAAGATTTACACATATTAGACCAAGTCCAAATGTACCTGATGGTAATTCAAAAGCGTATAGTATTCATACCAGATTAATTGCAGTGCCGAACAACAAGCCTTCGGATGCTCGCTTTTCGTTTCTTGATTTCGATAAGTTTGTCATAAACGCACCACGCGAAACTTAGAAAATGTCGTGGCTCACCCATATCTTCACCAACATCGTAACGACCCCAGTAATCTGGATGGTATGTGACATGATACCATGCAGATGCCTTTGCATAAACATTATCATCTTCTGTATCCCTATCTCCTCTGCCATTTTTGAACCAGTTTCTAGCTTCCTTCCTTAACGACTTCACAGCTAAACAGACCTGTTCAGCATCATCCCTTCGGTCAAAAGATCGCGACATTTTCAGTATACTACCAGTTAAAACCTCGCCTTCTGTTTTGATACCGTAATAGTCCATATGACTACACAGTTTAAGATCATAGTAAGATTTAAAATCAAATGCTTCATCAGTGTATTCCTCAAAGCCGGACACTTCCATGTCAGCATCATAAGTCAGCCTGGCCACATCTTTTGTGAAGGGAGTGACTGGGCTGTTTTGTGGGGCTATGTCTTTTACTTCTCGAAACAGTTTCCCAATCACGTTTTGTGACTCGTAAGTTGTTTTGTCGGGTTTCTCCATGAAATCCGGATACTTTTTGGGTCGAAGATAAGAGGGTAGTTCTGCTGGAACACCAGTTTTCGGAAAGTCAACAGCATCTGAGTAGAGCTTTGCAAGCTTTAGACAAGGTTCAGCCATTGCCTTTGTGGGTTCCTGGTCTGCTATGACCACATGAGCATTTGCAATTGTTCCTAAACTATCGTTGACCATGTAGTTTGCGAAAAAATCCTCGACATCCTGAAGTAGATAAAATAGAGTAAACATGTAAAGATATTAAAGTAACAAGTGTTGGAATCAATTAAGTTTAATCAAGAAATCAAAAGTCAAAGAAAAAGTCAAACATGATGTTTGGTGCCAAAACAGAGACATTATGTCTGTTAGTTATGTCGGTTATCAAAGGGTCATGTTGGTTAAATTTAGTAGTTAATTAATCGTCAATTATGTTGTCTATAAATATTAAATAGCAACCATATGTATCATTTGTTTGTGTGGAAATATTATTAGTGTGTGTATAATATAGTTTCTTCCACCCTCTATTTCCTGTTGCGAGTCCCTGCACATGATGTGCATACTCAAACAACAAACATGTTCATCATTAATCCAAGTCTAATACGCAAAGCAGGGCAAACTCAACAACAAGTATCCGTCCCTAGGGTGGCAATTCCCAAACACTGACACGAAGCCAACATGAAAATCAAGTTTTGGTTGCCTGGTCTAACCGGTTTATAAACAAGTTGTGTAAATTTGTGTTGACTTGTGTAAGCGTTCAATAAACGGGTTGTAAAATGGATCATTTTGCCAAACCATTTAAAATTAGAAATTAAAATGACATAATACATAATTTAAAGTTTGACCCACATGCCACTTTTTACAATTTTATTACAAGTCGTTTATAATTTGGCTACCCCTTTAGAACGCCTTTAACCCATTTACCACAACACAACAAATCCGGTTACATGGGCATGTTAGGCATGTTAGGCTTACATGGTTTTTAGTGTCTGCGTTAGGGTTGATGCCTTTGACTTGAATAAACATATTGGTCGTGTTAGGATTCATTAATTTTAATCTGCAAACTCGTAGGTCAGTTAACCGATGGGACTGTAAGCCCTATCCAATCTTCTGAAGTAGTAAAAACGGGCAGGTTGGCCAATGGTTCAAAACAGGTAATCACTTATGTATAATTATCATGGCAAATACAATTTTTTTTTTCATTTTATTTGTTTTTTTTTGTTTTTGCTTTTACTACTATGACTCATTCGGGACATTAACAAAGCCAAATCAACTGTTGACAAATATGTTACATATTTACTAATGCATCTATACCTCAATAGTAACATCTTGATCCAGTTCCATAGATGGAGCTGGGGTATAATCCATTGGTTCGAATTGCAGAAGTGGAATCAGATCAGGGTCCCAACAGACAAAGTAACCGTCTCCATCTAAATCGCCTCCTGAACATTCGTTTGGATGCGGCCTGTAGTGTAAAGATATATATATGTTAGCACAATCAAACCCAAACATAAACATTAAAAATCACTACAGTACATCCAAAAATAAAAACGAATAAAAAAGAAATCTGCAATATATATTTTACCTGTTTCCCTTCTGTGGAAAAACAACACAATCTACCATATGGCGCAATTCTGGAACATTGACAGCATTCAAGACCCGTACATCACCCGGATGCAAACACGGGTTTCTAGCAACAACCACATCCCCATTAACAATGCGGGGCTTATATGAGCCGACTCCACTATACCCATCACCGAATAGCCTTCGTCCTTCACTTGAATATTGAACAAAAACTTGACCATATTCCAGTGTTCCGGTTTCATCCAAACATCCTATCATTACTCTTCCTTTAGGAACAAAAATCCGCGTTTTAGTTCTCAACTCAAGCAGTTTTGTTGAACGAAAAACTTGCAGCATCATTGACAAAAACGGTTCAGCATTCGGCATATATCCGCACGAAAGCATTTCCTTTATGATGTTTGTGTTTTCTCCTGGGGACATTAAATCTAGTGCCTCTTTTGCCTTCATTGGCTCCACTAAAATGGCATCTAGTAAGCATACTTCTTCTCTTTGCTTGTTTTCAAAGACGTGATCAGATATCCCGAGGGTAGAAAGAAGCGTGATGATCTGGCGGTTCAAATAGCACTGCTGATATTTGCTAATCGAAAGAATATCCAACTTTGTGTTGTCAGATTCAAATTTGCACATGCTTTCCCTCAGCGATAGTTTCATGTACGAGGTGGGATCCACAGCCACGACACCTTTGTACCCAGCGTATCGGATTTGAAAAGCGGATGGAACGAAATCATAGCCACATTTTCTTGAAACTCTTTTAGCAAGTTCAGTAGATATTTTCCCAATTCCATCAGAAAAAACATATTTAGTACCAGATGTTACGATTTCTATATCGGGAATTTCGTCATCAACTTCATACCGTGCAACACTTAAACTTTCTTTTGATGAACCAAAGCATTGACCGAGTCTGGCAGCATATTTTGCAACATTTTTAATGCTACTAAAATCACCCATCCAGTTTCTTATATCAGCAGCGTTTATTCCTCCGGTTGATGCAAACATCCATGTAGAATTATCCCGTAACTGGCTAGCAGAGGAAGCAAGAAATTCAAATTTCTTATCGCCAATTACTATACCATTCCTAAGAATTGACAAAACTCTCCAATAAAGTCCGGTTCTGTTTTCCAACTCTCCATTTAGACTATCTTTTGAGGATAATTCTGTTGAATGAAGTTTCTCCAACTCTTCATCAACAAATGAAACACGAAGAAAATTATCGATATATTTTGCGAAGTGGCGTAGAACCCGATTGGACACATTGACCTCTGGCCCCCAGAAGTACACTTTTGATGGTGTAATCTGTACTCTCCTCACGTATACAAGACCAGCGTCCAATGAGATAGCAGGCGACCTTAACTTTTTGTTTTTTCGATATTCTTCAGTTATAAACCTTACCGGATCATAGCAACAATCTTTTAACAAATAAAGCTTCTCCATAACATATTCAATTGCTTCAATTTCATGCATTTGAGGATCCAACAATGAATAGAAATCAGCATCAAGGACAGGTCCCGGAATGCAACCATGTTGAACCAATGCACAAATCTTAAACAATATATTAAACGGCAGAGTATAACCTCCGGTGGGACCAACGATCGGGACTAGATCCATAGTTTTAGAGAAACTATGACCCGTCACCAAGTTAAATGGGCCGTTGCTTTCTTTATAATATGGGAAATAGCAACGAAGATCCGGTAGTTCAACATCATGTGGAAGTTCTATGCATAGATGAGATGATTGTCCAATGGCAAAAGATGGAGTGAAGTCTGTTGCCCTAACCCATTGATCATCCGAATGTTCCCTATAAAACTTAGAAGGATGGTCTGCAACTTTCTGATAAATTCGAGGAGCACCGTATAGCTGCAAAACAAAATATGCGATTATTTGACTTAATCTATATCCACAAAACCATACTACAATTACTCTCAATCAAACTAACCTGAATAACAAGAAACCTTGAAGTAACGCGACGTGGGCTGTATAGCTGAAGTTGCCAAATATTCTCATACGCGAGTTGCAGCTTGTAACTCGTTGTGGACCATGGAACACCAAAGTATAACTTTCTTAGTCCAAACTCAAATTTCACTGATGCATTTTTCATTTCACAGAGAACCGACAAACTCTTCGTTGACACCTGGCAACCAAAATGAAGAGTTGCATGTTCCATTTCGAATGCAAATTGCTTTGGCTTCTTTACAAGATCAAAATTCTTTTCATAAGCGCGAAAATACGAGCTGCCATACCGTAAGTGCTTAATGTTAGCCAGATCCATTATGTATTCCGCGTACTCTTTTTTTGTAAACTGGACTCTAGCAGTCGCTCTATCCTGTGGATTTTTTTGCCAAACCTCTATAGCCTCAATACTTCCTGCACCGGTATATCCTTCCAGAAAATATTTAACTACCTCTGCAGCTACTAAATAAGGGAATCCATAAAGATCAACTGTCTTACCCATCCAACCGCGCTGTTTTAAACTGCAATTTCACATACACAACACATAATTCACTGCCTTACCTCAAAAAAAAAAAAAAAAAAAAAAAAACGGGTAAAGAAAATTTCATTTGTGTACCAATAAGGTATATTATTTTTCGCTTAATAAGGCCTGAAGAAGATTATAGATACCCTTGAAAGGATTGTTAAACGATTCTTATGGGCGAGTTCGGATGCAAAATCACAAAATTCATTGGGTGGCGTGGGATAGATTAACGGCCCCTAGAAAAATGGGAGGCTTAGGTCTTTCAAACCCTAAAGATTCAAACAACGCGTTATTGATGAAGTGGGCGTAGAGATTTGAACATGAAAACTCTAGCTTGTGGAAGAAGGTTATGGTCGCTTGTCATCCGTGTAAAGGTGGTCTTTCCTTCCGGTTTCAAGTGGTTCGAGTGGGGTTTGGGCGAATATAATGCGTGTGGGTCAGAAGCTAAAGTTTGGGGATATTGAGTTTAAATCATGTTTCAAAGGTTCTTGTGGTGAGGGGAAAGCTATTCGGTTTTGGTTGGATCATTGGTTACTAGATGGCCCTTTAAAAGACAAGTTTCCTGCCTTATACAGCTTAGAAACGAAAAAAGATTGTTTGGTCCGTGACAAGTGGTCAGCTGAAGATACCTGGGAAATTCTGCAGCAACAGCCGCTGGAATCTGCAGCAGCCGAAGCTTCTGCAGAGTGGGGATACTTGTTTTCGCATCTGCAACAGATCAGGATTTCCAATCGTCCTGATGTTGGTCGTGGTGTGGCAGCGGAGCAGCGTCGTTTTTAGTCAAGGCTGTTAAACAATTGATGTCGAAACATAGGAATTATGGTGAGTGGTATAAATTTAAATGGGTTCGTTGGGTGCCATTAAAATGTAATATCTTTGCTTGGAGATCGGAGATGGAGCGAATCCCTACGGCTACATCTTTGCTGAGAAGAAACGTTCACGTGAATGATCCTGTATGCAGCCTTTGTAATTATGATATCGAGTCCACATTACATCTGTTCACAGGCTGCGGATTCACTTATGGGGTATGGAATGCCATCGGCACATGGTGTGGGCCGCAAAGAATTGTTACTTTCGACATTAGGGACATTTTTGGAGCTGCACAAACAGGTTTCGAACGACAAAGCAAGAAGAAAGCTGATATTGAGTATCATTATTGTCACTTTTTGGGTGATTTGGGCCGCTAGAAACAACAAGATTTTCACAATAAGGAGCCAAAGGTGCATGAGATTGTTGCTAGTACTAAGTCGTTGTCGTTCTTATGGGTCAAATATAGAAGTAGGTTCCAAGATGTATCGTGGAATGAATGGGTCGACAATCCTTTGTATATGTTGTAAGTGGTTGTTTTTTTGGTTTGGTTGAGGACTCATCCGTGTTTTTAATGAAAGTAAAGTTAAAAAAAAAATAAGGTATATTCAATTTCATGATCATGTAACAGAATACTTTTTATACTAATATCATTTTACTACTAACGGTTAAATAACTGCTCTAACATAACTAACCGACGCGTCTAAATAACCGGAAATACACAAAGTGCTTGACTTTTTAACTTTGACCTTTAATTACATAATATTAATTACTAACTTAACTTATGATATCTTGATTAATTATCTTCCAACAAAAACTATATTCCCAATTTTGCATATAAAGCCAAGTAATTGTTTGCTAAAAACTTTAAGCAATTATGGAACTTCCCTCATTTACATATTTCTCAATATTGCATATAAAAACATTAATACAGATTAAACGATACAAAAAAACATGAAAAAACTTTTTGGGACATAAATTCAGAATTTTACTGATTAAATGTTGTTATACAAGACTTAGACAAATTCGACATGATCGCGCATTTTACAACTGAATAACCAGTTAAACTTGGGCAAACTGCAAGTAGTTTTGCAAACTTAGGCAAAATTTTAGTTATATTAGTAACATTAGTAAGTGCAAAGGAAAAGAATGATGGTAGCATGAAGCTTCTGCAACAGAATCTAAGTTTGGAAATTGATATGCAGTATGAGTGAGAGAATTACCTGATACTGAAGATGATTGAGAATTTGAGATGATGATCAGTGTATGTTGAACAGTGTGCTTTGTTAACACTAAGTTTATTAGAACTTTTTCGTCAATGCCAAGTCAACCCGACACAAGATTCCAACTGCTTTTTGGAAACCAAGTTAAATAATGTTTGAGATATGGTGTCGAGCTTACCTAAGAAGTTTCATAATGGTGAGGGTAGTTTGGAATTACAAATCGTCACATTATTTTAAATAGTAACCATTTTAAACCCATTTTTTTCAACAACTATAAACTATTTTAAACCTCCCTCTCACGTTCCATATTTAACAAAAATAATAATAATAATATGTGAGTGTGAGTGTGTGTTGTGGGTCCCATGTGACAGGTTTTGGACCCATTCGTTGCGAACCTCTCATATAGTGGTAGATAGCTTGGAATTCCAAACCTTTGAGAGTAACATTATATGTGTTTGATTTACTGATATGACATATTTGAATTAGTCGGTAAGGCTCTTACCTGTTAAGTTTGAAAATGATGTTTAATAAACATTTCATCCGTGTATCTATTTACATGTGTTCATAACCCGCGACACTTATTGGCATAGAGATTGCCAAATAGCCCTTAAATCCGAATTTGGCTTGTTCAAGTTAATAAGTTATGTGAGTTTCATCTTAATTCGTTTCAAATTTTATTTTTAAAGATTTAACACGGATTGATTGTTATTTTTATCTAAGTTCTATAAGTTTATAGTTATATTTATATATTTATGATTATAATTATTATATATATACTATCTTAGTTATTTTTTTTAATCTTTTATAATATATATAAAAAAGTAACATAAATACTAGACTTAAAACTGGCAAAGTTTACTTGAGCTCGATCTTGGAATCATTTATTAAACATGTTTATTTTAAGACTCGAACTAGGGCTCGAACTTGTCTAGGCTCAGCTTATTTCAAGATTTTAGTACACAGTGCTCGAGTAGCTCACGTGACTTGACTTATTAACACTCAGCGTAACCAACTGAATATCCACAAACTAACTCATTAAAAATACATTCTTTAAATATTGATGAGCTTGATACCGGTATCAAAAACAACAAAAATGGGTATTAGTACGGAAAATGTTTTGTACGGTGCTGTATCAGTACCAGTATTTAAAGATAAAATTGGTAAACTGAAAATTCTAAAAAGTCGGTATCGAATTGATAGCGAAAATTTGTATAGTACACTTTAAATTTATGTTTTAAAAGAACATCGAAAGACCATGACCAAAGACTTAGTATAGCTTAGTGGAGAAGAATAAACACTATGATTGGTGGGGCTAGGGTCGCACCCAATAATTTTACCAATGAAATATCATAATTTATATTTTGACGTCTCTCTCACTTTCTTAAACTTCCTTTTATTATAATTTGTGAAATTGTGGGGTGATGAAGGAGGACTGTGTGTTTGTGTGTGTGTGCTGTAAATCACGTGAAGGAGAAGTAAGAGCATGTTTGGCTCTCCTTATTTCCACCTCCTTATAACTTATAACTTTTCCAAAAAGTTAATAAGTTACAAAAAGTGTTTAGCAAAAGGAAAATGACTTTTTGTTTTAACTTTTTGTAAGCCTATGATAAGTTGTTTTGGAAAAGTAATGGAGAAGTTACTTTTTGAAACTCCTTATAACTTATTGATGGTTATTTACCTACATGCCCTTATTATATCCTTACACCTTCCCTCCTTATACCTTTTTTGGTCATTTTACCTAAATAAGTTAAACCAAACACTTTCTTACAAACTAACTTATCAACTTATTGTTTTTTCCCACCACATAAGCTAATCCAAACACTTTTTTAAAACCTCCTTTTTAAAAAGTCATAAGTTAATAAGTCCTTTTAACAAAAAGTCATTTTTGCCTTAGAAGAATATTACTGGTAACTAAAAATAAGCGCCCAGTGATTCGTGGCATTTCACATAGTTGTTTACGATGCACCATGTACTTTTTAGAGGTGTGGGGGCGGCGATGGCCTGTCGAACCCATCTTGAGCCGGCCAACACCGCCCCGGCCGACCCACACCCGGCCAACACGGCTGAAAAGGGTCGACTTGGACTCTCCATTGTGATTGGTGGGTTGAAGTGTAACGGTCATATGGCCGTTTATATATAAAAAAAAAAAAAAAAAACCAATCTCTATTTAACAATTACAACTTACATTTAAAAAAAAAAAAACAACCTACAATCAATCCAAATTCTCTTCAACTCTTCTCATTTTCTCTCAAATTTTATAAAAAACAATATGGGTCCCTTCAACCAATATAACCCGAACATCCCGAACCAAACACCTAATCCAAATGCGAATCAAAACGCGAACTTCCCAATAACTTTTAGTGGGTGTTATCGACCCGAAGGGCCATCCTCCTTTGCGAGCTACCAACAATCCCCCTCAAACACGTTTCAACAAGTAAGCCAAATGCAAATACAACAACTTTTGCAATCTAACATGTTCAATCAAATGCAAAGCAACAACCTATGTTTACAACTACTTTTACACCAACTCAATCACCTCAACCAAGCCCTACAACTATGGGGGTTGTAGACGAGGAAGATGATGATGAGGTCGAAATTGTTCCGGAAACGCAACCATCACCACCACGTAACAAAGGCAAAGGCGAAGGGTGGTGACAAATTGCCTAAGAAACCATGGACGGGAACCAAAGTTGAGGCGTTGGTTCGAGCGTGGCTAGAAACATCCACGTGCCCCATTGTTGGTAATTAATTAACTTCATTTTTTTTATTACATTTGTATATTGTTACAATTTTTTGCATACTATTTAAGTATTACTTTAGTACTAACAATAAAATTTAATAAATTTACTTTTCGTACAAAAAATTAGGCACCAACCAAAATGACACCGGCTTTTGAAAGAAATGTACAGAGAACTTCCACAAAAGAATGGAAGCATCGAAGAACTACCGAGACTTAGACTCGGTTAGCGGAAGGTTTAGGAAAATAAACAAGATGTGTACGTTATTTGCCAGTTTCTATAATCAAATCAAGTCGCACCCTGCTAGCGGATAAAACGAAAGTATGATTTTTAATGACGTTATGAAAAAGTGGAGTGATATGCAAGCGGGGGGATTCAAATTTGTTCGGGCTTGGGAACTTTTGAGGAACGAACCAAAGTGGGCAACGGTCTCAAACCCCGTTGTAAAAGCAAAGCGTAGAAAGACAAACGCTAAAGCTTCACAAGAGGGAAGCTTGACTCATCATGTGGACATCGACATCAATGAGGAAGCGGAGTTTGATATCCCGATCGAGGAGACTCATCGTCCCATGGGTTTGTCCTTTTTTTTAAAAAAAATTTGTTCTACTTGTTAATTAAAAGTTATTATATTCTTATTTCGGTTAATTAAATAGGTCGGGATAAAGCGAAAAGGGAAGCGGCCACCAAAAGACAAAGCGGGTCGGGGAGCAGCAGCGCAACGAAGATTGACGTTTTGACGGCTCAGATCGAAGCTTTAATTTCAACCGAGTGAACGAGGAAAAGCTAAAGGTGAAGAATGAAAAGCTCAAAATCGAAGAGGCGAAGGTTTTAGCACTCGACACAAGTTCCATGTCCGAAGCGAGGGGTCGAGTTATTGAAAAATTACAAGAGGATATCATTAGCAAGTATAGCTAGACGCTTGTATTTGTAATGTCGACTTTAGTATTATTCGACTTTGTTTTATTTGTAACGCTTTTTTTAATATTATGTCACTTTTATTTTATTTATTTTAATTATTTACTTTGTAGGATCGAATAACGCGTAATCCGACAATCACGGGGTTTATACTAGAGGTGCGGAATCCCTCTAATATGCTCTAATAACAGATACGATAATGAAACGATGACAAACGAGTAATCACAACACACACACGGGTCAAAAGATTATAGATTAATCACTAAAACAGAGCTCGAGTGTTTATAGAGATCAAATCAGACCTTACAGACCATGGGAGGGTGTTTGGAGAGTGTGTGAGGCAAGAACTGATGATTAGGGCAATGATTGGGCCTATTTATACCTCCCGGGTACGAACAGCTCCATATACGCGATTAGCAGTCCCATATTAGGCGATTAAGGCTAATCGCCAATAATTCCAAGCCCAATCGCATGAACAGTACCACGATTAGGGCCCTAATCGTGTGTAACCTACTGCTAATCGCATATAGCATCCCGAACCCTCCAAAACGCGTACAAACGTCTCCAAACACCCCGAAACACATCCAAACAACTAATATACTAGCCTAGGGACATCATGTACTAACAGACTCCCCCTTGGACCAGGCTAGTATACGTACAGAATTAACCAAAAGACAACGTTTATACCAATAGCAAACAACTTTACAGACTCGATAAGCAGAAACGAATACAACTAAACAAAATGACAAGCAGCATCATCTGTCTTCATCTTCAGCTTGACGTTGTCTTGACCCTTGAGATTCTCGACCAATCGCATCCTGCATGAACTTTGTTGGCATAGCAAAACTGGATCACTCTTTGAAACTTCATGGCTTGATCGGCTTCAGCTGGTAAGTGCATGATCGGATGTTGGTACAACGTCTCCACGTCCTTCTCTGAGCAATTTATCAACCACATAGGATCCCAAATCCTTATCTTTCTGCATGGGTTCGGACTGTTGCTCAAGACAATCACGGCTTCTGTAGTTGCTGCATCATAATGCGAATAGTACAGCTTAGACGAGAAGTCTTGCTCAACTGGGATAATGGGAATCCTTGAAACGCATTTCGGTGGCTTGATCTTGTGCTCCCAGATAGGTTTCAAGGTGAAAGGATGAATCTTGTCTGTCTGATATGACCTGGGATACTGAGGCTCGAACTCTTTCCATCCCTCTGAGCTCTCTCGCTTCAACTTTGTGTAAAAACCCTTAAGAGAAGCAGTTTTCTCTTCGTACAGCGGATAATTGAGACGAACTAAATCACGAATGTACCAGAATGGCAGGCTCAGAATGTCTCTGTACTCCTTAAAGTACAATACACCTTCTTGCCATTTTACCCCGAGCATTCTTGTCTGACTCACGTACGCCCAGCTTATCACATTCCCAGACATCTTCGACAATCTTTTCTTGAAGATGGATGCTTGCTCGACTGGCTTTTTCTTCTCTTCGGGCTTGAACCATTGGGGATACCGCTCTCTGATTTTGTCATGTCGTATCTTTACTTCATCAGGAACTTCAGCAGAGTCGGATTTCAACTTCTCTTCGGCCTCACGTATCATTTCTTCATCAATGTTTGGAATTCCAGCGCCCGAGTCATTTACAACATACTCAGGGGTCGGCACGCTGGTTCCTTCTTCGAGATCCACTTCATTGTACTCTGGATGCATCTCAGGAGGAACACTTTGACTTGCATTGGAAGATTCTCCAGAAGCAAAGCCATATACTTTAGCCATATCCTCTGTTGTCATCTCAGGTGGAATCTCTCCTTCTTCCAGATCATATTCAGGCATGGCAGGAGGTGGGAGCAGGTTACCTTCGTCATCATATGCAAAATAACAGTTTAGAGGCTCCACGTCTTCAACTAGAACTATCGCTTTCTTCTTTACTTTATCACGTAGTTCTTGAATCTTGCTCCTCATAGGTGCTGGCTCCCCCTGAGCAGAAGAACCTGCCTCGGGATCATTGCCTTTGTGATCGTGACTTTTCTTCGTTCGTCTCGATGCAGACCCACCAGATGATCCACCCCCGCCTGTGGCTCCGGGATCACCACCATCACCCTTACCATCATCGTCATCATCGTCATCAGACTCATCATCATCCTCTTCATCATTGTCGTCTTCTTCACTATCCTCATCATCATCATCAGCAGCAGTACTAGCTCCAGCTTCCGAACCACCAGTAAGTCTAGGTTAGTTCCGGTCAACTCATTCAACCTAGTCCTTAGCCTTGAGTTTTGCTTCTTATATTTGGTGATTCGACGCTCATTGTTCACATTTGCGAGCTGGAGATCACTGTACTTCTGTTCAACACCTGTAAGTCTAGCCACAGTACTTTGGTTAGACTGAATCAGCTGCTGATGTGATTCCATGAGCTGCCTGTTCGACTCCAAGAGTTGCTGATTCGATAAAGTAAGAGCGTCGACAGTGGTTCTCAGCTCAGTGTTAGCAGTGATAGTGTCTCCAATCAATTCCAACATCGCCGTCTCATTTTCTTCTATGTTGGCGTTTTTGCTCTTCATTTCAGCCATTTCCCGTGCTTGTGCAGCCACTATAGCAGTAAGTTCGTTGATTTGGCGCTGGAGTTGTTCGTTGGTTGTTGGAGTCGAAGATGAGGATTGGCTAGAAGGTTTAGCAGCTGTCGATCTTGCTGCTTCTTTCAACTTTCGGATTCTATCACCTATCGGATTAGCGACTAACTGTGAACTTGTCGCTTCAACGGTAACTGAGACTGGCTCAGTGAAGATTACCGAGGAAGGCATTGACATAGTCACACCCGCAGGCATAGCTGCACTGAAAGAGAGTGGGACAGACGATGTTGCCGCTGTTGTTGTTTCTGTTGCTGCTGTTGTTGCTGATACTGAAGAGGAAGCAGGAAGGCCAAAAGCATCTGGGAGATTCATACGCCTTTCCCTCAATTTCTTAGGCGTCTTCTCAGCCACAGCTGCCTTTTCTGACATTCTCTTTTGACCCCTACTAACCTTCGTCGCTTTAGTCTTTTGTCTTTTCTAAGGAGGCGGCGTGCTAAGTTCAGCATCGATATCTGCAACGGGATCACCACTTACTGGAATGAAAGTGGGATCTCTTGCAAGCTCTCTCGCCGCAGCCGTGTGGGCTCTATCCTCCTCAAGAGAAAGTACATCGGGCGAATCATCTTCTGTACCCTCTGAGTCGTCATCTTCATCATCAACTTCTTCAATGTTAACCGGGCCCTCGTCAATCTTGGCTTTGCCTTTGCCTGAACTGGATGGTTCATCTACATTCAGAAACTCAGTATCAAGCATATCATCATCTTGTCTTGGTTCAGCATCACCCATATTGCCCGGTGCATTGGGTCCCAAAGCAACAGTGGGTCTCCCAATATTATCATCATCCTTGAATACCTGTCTGTGAATCTGAATATCGTCCTCTGACTCACTGTCGTCATGCCTCCATCTATTACCTGGAGGTGCCACATAGTTGTCTCTCATTAGGTAGGCAAACAATCTACGACTTGGGGGATATTCGGACTTTGGCTTATTCTTGTACTCTAACATTCTCTTCAACTCAGCTTCATCAATGTTCTTTATACTAATCAGCTCTTCTACCCGTTTCACCATGTTCGGGATCTGATTGTCAAGGATCATCTGCAGAAAGCGAGGATAAACAATAAAGGCATTCTCTGACGGTTTTCGCAGAATCACTTCCTTGAGGTGATGCATAATCATTCCAGAGAAGTTGAACGGCTTGTTCAACGTCAATGCGACTATCGCTGATGCCAAAATGTCCTTGATTGCATCGAACGTTCCTTTGCGAGGGCCGAGACACTTTAACACCACGTGCGTCAGATACTTCATTTCTGGAGGAAGACACCCCTTTTGTAGCATCTCCTGCGCACGAACATCACCCATATACTTCATCCGTAGGAATCCACCTCGTATCAAAATGGAATCGAATACGATTGGATCGTCTTTATCGTCTTCAAATCTTAGAATCTCGCGAATCATGTCTTCAGTGATAATGACCTCCTTTCGTTGCACCGAGCTTCTGATAGTAGCTGGAATTGTGCTGACGTCGACTCTAGCATTCTGATAGAATTCCTGGAGAATGTTCTTGTAAGCCGCATAATCTGTAGATATGACATATCTTATCTTTGAGCGCTTCAGATAGTCAATCACGCCCTCAAACCTCTTGCACTCCGGCTTCTTAACAGGTCCGAGAAAGGCAAGACAGTTGTGCTTGTCCGAAGTACCGTATTGCATGATTCTGTAAGACAAATATACAACAGATCGTCACAAACAGATTAAAGGTATGAAAAACGGACAAAAACGGACAAAAACTTTGTTAACAGCCTGTTATAGGCGATTAGAGTTATTGTTTACGCGATTAGCAGATCAAAAAGCACGATTAGGATGATAATTATGCACGATTGACTACTAATCGCTGCACTATTCACGCGATTAGGAGTTCAATTTGCCTATTCGCTATAATATTCACACGATTAGATATCTAATCGCATGAACAGTGCTTCGAACACTAAGATTTGTCAAAATTTTATATGGATCTGTTTGGGTCTGTTTTATGTTGCATTGGAACCTACACTAACCGTTAATCAAAACCCCTAACAAGTATTACATTAACAAGTTCAAATCATGGGTCAATCGAGTAGTTTAAGAAAATTAGGGTTCTTGGTTTGAAATTTGGGGGATTTTGATTTTTGATGATTTTGTCAAAACTTTTGGTATAAAGGGAACCTACACAGCCCGATTAACAAACCCTCATCAAGAAACGGCATCAACAACCACGTTATAAAGGTTAATCAAACGTTTTTGTCCAAGTTAGGGTTCCGGTTGATAATGGACTGATTTAACCCCTTAAAAGTTGATGTTAGGATCTGAAAATTTGATATAATCTTACCTTTGATATGTAGAACAATAATCTGAAGTTAAAAATAATCGGGCAACAAGGTTTGATATCAGTTGGTTTAGGGGGAAACGAAGAACAGAGAGGAGTTTGAATATAATGAAGAAGAATGACTAAGTGTCTGCTTTTATACCCCCTTGTAATCGTGTGTTGATAATAGCTAATCGCCTGAGTCCACTAGCGAGTGGGTAGTATTCGTTTAAATGAAACACGCGAGTACACCACTCGCCAATAATGAAGCACGATTGGAGTACACCACTCGCCAACAAGGTATAATCGTGTAGTGAGAGACAAATGGTTCTAATCGCATATAAACCACACGAGTGGGACACAATTCACACGATTAGTTCTCAATCGCATACAACTATGGGCGATTAGCCTCCAGATGCACATTACCTTTTCACACTAATTACCAAATTGCCCCTGCAGCACCAAAGCATACATTTTTGACCCGTTAAGGTTCAAAACATGCGTTTTTCACCTCGTTTCAACACATGACACAGATGACAACTCATGACTTTGAAAAACTTTCATTTTCGACCCTTGTACTTGATAGAACATACGGTTTTGACCCGACAAAAACACAAGTTTCCAATAAGTTGCCCTTTTTATTTTTCGGCGTTTTATTTTTGAAGAAGTAAGATTACAATGGATTAGGATTCCATCATCGGCAATCAAGAATGATTAACTAAGCTAAACTAAGCATAAATAAAATAAAATGGGAGATCAACTAACTGAAAACTAACATATTTTTGCGAGTTTCAACGGTTAGGGAATCATATCAGTGTACGGACTTTACTAGAACCCTTATAATTTCAGTTTTCGCTTAAATTACCAATAAGCATCCTACAACAACTGTCGATATTGTTGTCCACCTAAACTCAAAATCAAGTTTTATCGCTAGGCACTTTAGATACATTTAAGGTAATATTAAGACTGAGATACAAGGTGTTCCCCGCCACGCGACACATTCCCGTATCAAGTCATGCACAAAGCTTCCTCGTAACCGGTGAGTAAGCTGTTGTCATCCGTATTTTACAAGGAGTGGACTCAGTGGTGATCAGGTCTGCAGAAACGCTGCAACAGAGAGACCAGTGAGATCCAAACCAGGGTACAAGTCAAATACCGTATATTTGATTTTTCACGGTACGATGCTTTAGGTATATGATTTGATACCTTAGAGCGAATTCTCATTGAGAATAGGGTTTTGGCATATATGAATCTTTTTGCTCTTTTAGGATTCCTGGACGTCTCCTGATCAGAATTTATTCTTATTTTTTGTTTTTTTTTTTTTTCAGGAAATGACATAGGGGTGTCTCAGTCGTAGGCTGCGACCCCAACGTACGACACGTGTGCCACTCCTATTTATTCTGAGAGACGTCCAGTTCACCCCGGATGTACCAACCTCTTAAAGACCATGAAACCTCGGATTTTGGCATGCTATCAAACGAGATTTCGGTACCAAGACCATATGCCAACGCACGTTGATCCACACATGATTCAGATGATTTATGTTTATATCACCGTGCCAATCTTGGAAATGATTTTGAGCCTACCGACACATCATTGTAGAGGCTACCTATCAGTTCCAATATTTTTAAGATGATAAGGGTCCAGACAGTCCGACTGATTGGTTAATATCATCTTCCCTTTTTCACCAAAGAGACTCATTTTTGCATTTTTCAATTATTTTTTTTTAATTTTGGAATTTTCTCATTTTTTTTTGAATTTTTGCATTTTCTGAATGTTTTTGTATTTTTCTGAAATTTTCTCCCCCTAAAAATCTAAAAATTTGCGAAAAGACAATATTTTTGGATTTTTCTGATTTTTGAAAGAAAAAAATATTTACAAAAACGATTACCGATGAGGATCTAATTCTGCTTAACTTTAATGCCGTTTAAGATTAACAAGTACTCAAAACGAGGACCGTCAAAAGCTTTGGTGAATAAATCGGCACGTTGGTAGTCTGTGTGGATTTTTACCATATCGATAAGTTTCTTTTCATAGCAATCGCGTATGAAATGATACTTAACCAAAATATGTTTCGCCTTGGAATGGTTAACTGAGTCTTTAGCAAGAGCTATAGCGGACTCATTATCACAGTGAATGGGTGTATTAAGAAATTTCAAACCGTAGTCTCTCATTTGTTGCTGTATCCAAAGAACCTGGGAGCAGCAGCTCGATGCTGCTACATATTCCGACTCGCAGGTGGATAAGGCGACTGAGGCTTGCTTCTTGCACTGCCACGAGACTAGTCTTGGTCCCAAAAACTGGCATCCAGCCGATGTGGATTTTAAATCTGTCTTGCATCCGCCATAGTCAGCATCACTAAATGCGATGAGGTCAAACTTATCGTCATTAGGGTACCAAAGACCTTTGGTCGGACAACCCTTTAGATAACGTAAGATCCTCTTCACAGCAACCAGGTGGGACTGTTTCGGCCTTGACTGGTATCTTGATAGTAAGCATGTCGCGAACATTATGTCAGGTCTTGATGCAGTGAGGTACATGAGTGAGCCTATCATAGCTCGATAGAGAAAAGGATCAACGGTTTGTCCTTTCTCGTCAGGCCCAATCCCGTGATTGGTCTGAATCGGTGTGCCTACTGGAGTAGAGTCTTCCATCTGGAACCGGCTCAAGATGTCAGCAACGTACTTTGTCTGGTGGATGAAGATCCCCGACTCTTGTTGTTCTACTTGTAGACCGAGGAAGAATTGCATCTCCCCCATCGAGCTCATCTCAAATTTGTCCTGCATAAGCTTTTCGAATTCCCTGCACATGACATCATTAGTAGACCCAAAAATAATATCATCAACATAAACCTGTACCAGAAGACGATCACCACCCTTTTCCTTGGTGAATAAGGTGCAGTCCACGAGTCCACGTTTGAACCCGTTGGATATTAGATAGTTGCTAAGCATTTGGTACCATTCACGCGGTGCCTGATGGAGTCCGTACAACGCTTTGTTCAATTTGTAGACTTTTTCGCGATGCAGCGGATCCTCAAAACCCGGTGGCTGAGCAACATACACCTCTTCCTTCACGACACCATACAGAAAAGCACTTTTCACGTCCATTTGATACACCTTAAACCGTTTGTACGAAGCGTAAGCTAAGAACATATGGATAGCTTCAAGGCGCGCAACTGGAGCGTATACTTCGTTGTAATCTATTCCTTCGATTTGACGGAAGCCGAGGACAACTAATCGAGCCTTGTTTCTTATAATCACCCCGCGGTCATCCCGTTTACATTTGTAGACCCACTTTGTTCCAATCTTTTTCGAGCCTGGAGGTAAGTCAACTAAGTCCCACACTCCTAGCTTTTGGAACTGCTGAAGTTCGGCTTGCATTGCTTCAATCCATGGTTCTTCCCTCAGTGCCTCTTGCACAGTTCTTGGTTCAGTTTGAGAAACATACAAGGCGAAGGACCAATCGTTCTGATGACCTGCTTTTCTGATTTCCGAGTAGAGTGCCAGAGTACCTGTATTGTCACTTGAACTAGCATTTCTGAGCTGACTGCGCGTCATGACTCTGCTAGTCGGATTACCAATCACATTTTGCATCGGATGAGTGTCGTGAATCCGAGATTCCGGATGTGCCGGCACTGGATCATCCGAATGCAGATTAAGGTTTTCCAAACCTTGAGATAGATTTGTCTCAGCGGTGCTTGAACTAGAGGGAGCAGCGGGTTGCATATTAAAACCGGAGAGATCGATCCGAAGACCTATCCCTGGAGCTGCTGAAGAAGAAGGACCAGCTTGATTATTTCCTGTCGGATTAACTGGAGCTGTAGAGGTATATTCACCATTTCCAGCTTGTTCCTCAGTGAGAGTTTCATGAGACTCTGCAAAATCGTCGTCGGATGATGAAGATTCGAGAACCTCTGCTGACGCTTCCTGAAAAACTTCCTCAACTTCTGCTGCTGCGGTTTTATCAGGGGGACCTGTGGATGCAGAGGCATCAAATGGAGCAGGCGCAGGTGCATTAACCACGATCGGACGCATTAGCGGAGAGCTAGCTGCGTTTTCACATTCATAATACATTTGCACTACAGCATCATCCACCAAATTCTCCACGTTGAAGGAATCAAATAGACTCTTATAGTCGAACAACCAATCAGGTCCAACACCAGGTGCATTGGCAGTATAACGCTGAACATCGACATTAAGCCAATCTTCAACGTTGTTGGTTCTTTTGTTGTACACTCTTTTGTTGGGAGTGCTGTAACCAACAAAGAAACCTTCTTCTGCCTTTAACAAAATATTAATAACACTTTATTAATATATTTTATTTAGGCGGACGTGTGTTAATGCAAAAACGGAATAGATTCTCAATCCAGTAATCCAAATACTAATCAAATCAAATAATAATATAAACCACAATCATAGGGGGTTTAGAATCGTTACCTTGATGAAAAAAAAACCCTGCATACATTGGCAAATGATCTACTAGCGCCGATATCAAACAACACATACATTGGCATAACATTTACTAGAAACATGCATGACACAACATTCGGGTGACTTCTAGCCTCCTCGGTAATAATCTGGAACATTCTTCCCTTAGAAATTTCTTCAACTTAGTACATTCGGCTTTCATGTGGCCTGCTTCATAACAATTGTAACATAGCCTGACGGGGCTGGGGCACCTATAGAACGGGTGCCCTATCTGACACAATTATAAGATGTTTTCTGCCTTGAGTGACATTCCCCTGTATGGTGTCTTCATAAGTTTTATATTGGGGAACCCCGCTTTTCATACCTTTTTTCTTGCCATGATCAGAATTTTTGGGTCTCTTGGAGGGATCAAAGCTTCTTTCTATCTTTCTTTTCTCCCCACGAGGTTCTTGTAACACCTCAACCGATGGCAGAAACATCGAGGTGTCACGTTAGATGAGGTATGACTTTGGACGTTAGCTAAGGTATGATGGGCGACTGGGGTGATAGTCTGTGATAATGTTTTGAGCAGAGTATATATATAATTTTTTCGAGACAAAAAATATAAGCGTGGGGGTGTGATGTGTTGTGAAAAACAACTTATTAATATCTTAGTTTTGTATATATTTTAGTCTTTTATGGTGTGCTTTTAGTCGGTCTTAGTTATTTATTAGTGCGCAGGTGTTTTGTAGGCGTTCGTGGAAAATGAGCTCAAAACAAAAGAATTTTAATCGAGACACAAACACTTGAGAGCAAGTGTTCATGGACGTTGGGACGTAGACGCGAAATTTTGGTCGAGCGAAGAATACCCGAGTTGAAGATAATAATAATATAATAACATTACTTTAATAATAATAATAATAATAAATAAATAAATAAAAAAAAGAAAAAAAATAGAACGTGAACTTTGGGCTCACGTCTCAAGGCCCACAAGTAGAAGGTTTGATTAATTTGGACGACAACTTTTGGAGGGGGATTATTAACTTTCGGACGGCACAAAGGCGTTCGAAAGAAGCAGCCAAAGGCTGCTGGAGGATCATAGGAACAAAGAAAAGAAAAGAGGCAATCGTAGTGAACGAGATGCACAGCTAAACACTATTGTAACCACCTCTGGGTGTATGGTTTGTTTGTGCAACCCTTTAAAACTTGTTTGATTTGGTTATGGGTTGTTTTTCATTTACTTGAAGAATATTAGTGGTTTTAATCAGTTAAACAATTTACGTGTGTTTCAATTGCTTATCTTTTTATCCTTCGCATTCGGTTTTCTTGCATCGTGAGCAGTTTGATTATTGGGAGGGTAATTGATACATGTGGGTTGGTAATTGAATTGTACATTTATTATTAAAAACTTGTGTTCAATTATCACTTGAATTGAAACCGTTTAACAAAGCCATGTCTATGTGGTATGTTTGGGTGAATCATTGAACCGGAAACTTGGAAGGGGTTACTTCTTTATTTTTATTGTTCACAACTTTTCAGATCCGTTTTCGAAAATTCAAAAAAAAAAAAAAAAAAAACAAAGTAATTAGATATTAGTTTAATAGTTCAATTTACAAAACTATTCTTTCCACCAATTCTTTGCGGAGACGACTCACTTACACTTTACTACTTATTTTCATTGTTTTTGATTGACCCAACGATATCGATCAGAGTTCTGCTCTATTTTTATAGAATTCTCGAAAAGGTGCAAGACCGTGCACAGCTGTGCACGATTGTGCACTTTCTTTTGATCATGACGTCACTAATGTGACAGGGAAGTGGGCTACTTGGTCTCTGAAAATATCTGGGGAGCTTGGACGGTCGTGCACAAATCTTGCACAGTAGTGCTCATCAGGAGGTACTCGAGAATATGGTTGCACTGCAGCCGAGAAAATAGGTTTGCACGATTTGTCATATGAGCCTGCACGGTAGTGCAGGCTTGGGTGTCCGAGAATCCGAGTTGCACTGCCTGTTGCACTGGCAGTACAGCCTTCAGTTGCCGAGTCAGGATGGACCTGCACGATAGTGCAAAAATCTTGCACGACCATGCGGGTGTGTCAGTTTCTTCTGAATATGCAGGAAATGTCCGTCCAGCCCAGTTTTCGCCCGTTTTCTTCAACTTTGTCTTTGGGGCGTCGTTTAAGACCTGCAATAACAATACAAGCAATTAACTACCGAATTCGTGCAATTATGGTCGAAAACGAGTAATTTGGGAGTTTAATCAGGGATTTATATATGTATAATTTAACGTATATCAAACCTCCCCACACTTGAACTTTGCTTGTCCTCAAGCAAACAACTAAACAGAAATTAACGAAAAACTCGCCAAATGGAAACAAAGAAAAAATAACTTGTACAGATAAGTACCAAGCCAACATATATAAACAGGAGACAAAATAACTAAAAGGCGACGATTCACTTCCGATCAACATAGCATGCAAACCCTTACACGACTCACAATGTTCAAACACACTCGGTTTTATTTATGATACATACGTATAATGTGTATCTGTAAATCGCTCCATTGCCAAGACAATGAATCGTGCAATATCATAATCTTGTCAAAAGATCTAATCTTCACCAACTAACGTGTGAAAAAGCACAAATCAAGAGGTCTTAATAAGGTTGTAATGATAGGCAAAGGTAAGGGTGTGGAATGGATATTTATAGTGACAAAACGGCTAAAACTCGGCGGTTATGTCTAACTAACTAGAAACAAACATAACTATACAAAACACATGCGAATATAGGCAATTTTTATTTAAATCGATCCATACTTACAAATTCTAACTTTAAAGTCCTAAAAATTGCTTGAACACTACTAATTCACCCTATTTTAGGGTGTTCTATTTTTCTCAATTTTTCTGGATTTTTTTAATAGCGGATATAACCAATAACTATAACACGAATATAAACAACACAACAACAAACAACCTTGACCAGTAAATCCCACAATTAGCACAGCTAAGAGTAGGGTCTGGGGAGGGTGAGATGTAGGCAAACCTTACCCCTATCCTCAAGGATAGAGAGACTGCTTCCAGAGAGACCCCTAGCTCCACCACACATAAACGACAAGCAAACAACACTGAAAAGGTAAACCTGAACACAAACTATTTACAACACATAAACGAGTTAAAGAATAACCTATACCGAGTTCTAACACAAAAGGTTTAAAAGAAAAAGGCCAAATTTGGTTAAGTGGTGAAATGGTGTGGTAAATAAGAAAACACGGGATTAGGCTCAACATAGTTAACTAGTGGATAACATTTGGGCTTCTCTTGGTTGGATGCCAAATGGTTGGATGCGACCATTTAATTTTCTCTTTCTTTACCACTTCCCTTAGGTTTGGATTCAACCTTCTTTGAGCTTCTCTTGTGGGCTTTGCATCCTCGGTGGTAATGATCTTGTGCATCACAATTGATGGACTAATTCCTTTAAGGTCGGCAATCGTCCACCCAATAGCTTCTTTGTTTTCTTTTAAAACTTCCATTAAAGCTTGCTCTTGCGCCATCTCTAAATTAGAGGCAATAATGACTGGTAATGTGTCATTATCCCCTAATAAAACATACTTCAAATGGTTTGGCAAGTCCTTGAGCTCCAACTTTGGTGCTTCTTCTAGTGATGGTTTGGCTCCCGAATCAATCTCCACCGGCAAACTATCAAATTGGCTATTGTTAAAAAAAAATATTAAAATTAATTACCCAGGTCCCACCGTAAGCTACGGTGGAGACTGTAACCTATGGTGGACTGGGGCAAACAATGCTGGAACCTTACTACCTTACGACAGAAAAATGTTGCTCTTGGGCCACCGTTCCTTACGCCCCCACCGTAGCTTACGGTGGGGTCTGGGTGTTGAAGAGTCGGATGTCAATCAGTTTTATATATAAACAAAAAAAATTCTTTCTAAAACTCACGTGCCTTTTCCTCATTCATTTATTCTTCACCTAACAACTCTCTTTCATTCTTCTTCCTCACAAGTTCTTCCAAACACCCATCTCTTTTCTACCTTCAATCTCTCATATAACCTTCAAATCTTAACCAAATCCAACAATTTTTGGGTCTAAATTGGCTAAAATTTCACAAGGGTTTTGATTTTGGGAAGCAAATTGAAAGAAAAACACTTTTTGGTGGTCAAATACAAACCCTAGGGTCCGAAAATTTTGGGGTTTTTTCAAGATTTTGTTGTTTTTGTGTTCTAACCTCTTCAAGACAAAGGTATGTGCCCTATTTTGTTAATTTTGATGACACATTGTGAAAAATAGAGGTTATTGTTCTCATTTATTAATACCCACTTGCTTGTTATTAGATGTTAGAATGTGAATGTTGTTGATTGATAATAATATGGTGGTAGATGGAATTTTGAGATGTATATGTGAACTTTTGGTAATACTAATAATATAGAGGCATCATGCCCAAATTTTGTTAAACCAAGTGTGAAGTTTTCGGTTCACTATCATCTATTGCCATAACAACAAGCAAGTGTGGGGAGATTTAAAGAGATTTGGACTAATTTCGGCATTTTTGTTGTGTTGTGTTGGTTTGCTTGTGACTTGTGCAGGAACATGGCTAAAACTGGAGAAGTGGCGGGAGCGAGTTCATCATCAGCAAAAGCTAAAGGAAAACAACCTGCGAAACAATACAAGAGAAGAAAATATCTTGCACGTGATGATGACTCTGATGAAGAGATGGAGCAAGCACCTGAGCTGCCTCGGTTAGACCCGGCTGATAAGCCAAAATGGGAGTCGGGGCCTCTGTATGAGAAACCAGAGATATGGCAAGCGACATTATTCCATGACCAAATGAAAAATTTACAAGATTGAGCGGGTGCATTTATTTGTGAAAGAGATGTGATGGAAATAGAGTTTGGGCCGTTTAAAGTGTTCGACAGATTCCGGGCCTTATGATGGCAGCGTTTCACTGTTATGATCGAGAGGATAAATATCTGTTTTTAGATGAGATAGAAGAGTGGATGGCGACATTAAGGTGTAACAGATATGACAAGCCATCTCAAATGAAATTGATTGGTGAGGTGAATGGGGTGGAGGTAGAGATGTCTTATGATACATTGCGCAGGCTGGCTAAGTACGATAGCTTGTCGGCGCGGCAGTATATGACCCCGAGTCTTGATGATTTGCTTGTAAAACCTGACAAACACCCGAGGTGGATGGAGATGTTGGAAGCTTTGTTTTTTCCGGGCACATATGGTGGGACGCTATACAGAAAAGATTTGCAGATTGAAGCCAAGCAGTTGTTGGCCATTTGTATCTTAAATGTCATACGGAGGAGAGCCGATAAAGAACAGGTTAGGTACCCCGAAATCCCCATCCTGTACACATTGCTTCATGGAGCTCCAAAATTCTCCATTCGGTACTTAATTTTGAATCATGTTTGGATGTGCCGAAATTCAGTCGGGAGGCAGATTATTCCCTATTGCATAATTATTACCGGCCTGTTGAAGCAAAAAAAAAAAGCGATTACAGCCGATGATGTGGGAAAGAAGAAAAGATATAAGCCATTGGAGTTGAAGAAAATGGGGACTAGGTGGACTTACACCGAATCGGAAAGATATCATAAGCTAAAATCTGAGGGTCAACGATGGAGGGCATTGAAAGCCGATGCGAGGTTGCTTTTGCCCGGAGAACAGGATGAGCCCGAAAGTGGAGATGAGCCTCCAAGTGATGAGGAGGATTATGTAGAAGAGCCGACAGGGGCGCATATGGATTTTGGGCTGGGTAGTTCAAGCAGAATGCATGGTGTAGGTTTCTATGATTACACTGAGAGAGATTATGAAGATGGGTGGGCGTTTGCGGGAAATAAGCAATCGGTGATTGAAAATCAACGCCCTCCAGCTTCAGTTTTTGATACATGGTCAGGGCCAGAGCGCACTTTATTTGATCATCAAACGATGATGAGCGCTAGTGTGGAAAGGACGATGAAGCAGAATTTTGATAGACAGGAGTTATGGAATCGGGCACACGCCTATTCTCATGAGGTGGAGATCAACAACCGGTACATGGATGATTAGAACCGGCGCATTAACGCAGACTGGCACGCGGGAAGACCTGTAGTCATGGATCCACAACATGTGGATTATGGGACTTTACCACCATATGATGGCAGCCTTTCGTATCCGACTCCACCACTCCATCATTCTTAGTGGATCGACCCTAGGCAATCACAGCAGCAGGCCCCAGATCAAGGTGGAAGTAATGATGGTGCTCTTGGATTTGGAGAGTGGAACGATTTGATGACGACCGTGTTTAGACCGCCGCAGCCACGCTACTATTGATCAGGTGGTGTTCTCTTGTACATAATTGTGTATTTATGTTCTTTTTCATTTTGTTTTGGGTCGGGTGGATGGGTGGTGTATTGATTGTGTTCGTATTGGGTTGTGCCTTGGTGGTGTAGTAATTTAAAAAAAAAAGAAAAGAAAATATATAAAAAAAGAAAAATTTTGTGCTTTTGTAGCGATCTATTCCTCCCAAAACCGTACATTGGGGATAATGTACCCCAAGTGTGGGGATGGGGGAAAATTTTGGAGTTTTAATTTTTTTTTTTTGGAAATCAAGTTTAAGCGTTGTGAGAATTGTAACACCTTGAATTGTCCTCAAGAAGCACACCGGCAACCCTTAACATCCTTTTTATTTTTGGTGAGATTTGAGCCACAAATATAGAACAACAACAATATATATAGGATTTGGATCATTTGAGAACCACTATTTAGGGAGAGAACCAAAGAACCAAGTGTGAACACAAAAACCCCTCCACCAAAAAATAAAAAAAAATAATAAAAAAAATTATATAACCTAAAAAAATAAAAAAATAAAAAAAGTAAAAAAAGTAAAAACACCAAAATGTTTTTTTAGTGTTAATCTTTCTGAAAAAAAAATAAAAAAAATACAAAAAAATAAAAAAAAACAAAAAATGGCCTTTTTTACGTCATAATTACGTCATATACCGTATGCACATGTGCATTTCACTATTAGAGCACACTTTTGAATAAATTATCAATTGCCATAATGAAATGATCATTTAAATGGACGTGATATGATATATAAGGTGGAAAAAAATTTATTCAATGATCTTTAAATAAACGCGAAGTGCATTTCACTATTATAGTTAGGTTTTTTTTTCATGGGTTTAGTTTATAGGTATGATGGGAATGGGGTTAGGTTTTTTGGGGTTGTTGGTGAATAAACTTAAAAAAACCCCTATATAAAACTATAAAATAAGATAATTGTACTACATGCACATGTGCATTTCACTATTATAGTTAAGTTTTTTAATGGGTTTAGCTTTAGGGTTTAGTTTTTTGGTATGGTGGAAGAGGGGTATCTTTTTTGGGGGATGGGATGGAGCGTTGTGGTTTTTAGGGGATGTGGGGTTAGCTGCACATGTGCATTTCACTATTGGGGGGGGGGGGGGGGTTGGGGCGGTGTGGGGAATGGGGGGGTTTAGGTTTTTAGGGAGTGAGGTGGGTGGGTTTAGGTTTTTAGGGGGTGAAGGTGGGTTTTTTAGGTTTTTTTTGTTTGTGTTGACAATGGTTCTCTGGTTCTCTCCCTAAAGTTGGTTCTCGTATGATCCCTACCCTATATATATCTTTCTTTCTTTTGAGAGTGACAATGGGTGGGGGTGCACTAGAACTTGTGCTTGGATGTGACTTGAGTCTTTAGGTGAACATGCGTGTAGAAATGATAATGGCATTAGGTAGCTTCATCATGTTGAGTGTGAGTGTGGGATTTGGGGGGTTGGACCTCATGAATTATATATATGAGCTTGGTAGCGAGAGGGGCGGGGGTTTGGACATTTAGTTGCCCATTTTTTGTGCCTAAAAGCCTTTTGTTTGTTAACCCTTTAACTAGCTCCCTCAATTAATACCCAACTTGGCCCGGTCTTTTGTGTCTAGTAGTGTGTTAGTTGTGTCATTTGAGTGTTGCAAGGGGATGAAGAGTTGAGTGTGTTTTATGTTTTGTTTTGTTGGATTGAAAAGAAAAAAAGAAAAAAAAAAAAAAAAGAAAAAAAAAAAGAGAAAAAAATGATGAGAAGATGATGTGTAGTTGATTGTGCAAATGTTTGTATGTTGATGTAGTGGTTGTTTCGATATATATAAAAAAAATGCAAAAAATGATGAAAAAGAAGTTATGAAAAAAAAGGAGAAGAAGAAAAGAAAAAAAAGAAGTCTATGCGTGATATATATAGTAGTTGGTTCGTGTTTGTGTTTGCGTGTGTTAGTGTGTGTGTGTGTGTGTCGTTGTGTAATAAAAGACCGGATAAAGTTATGCGCTACTATAAATATATCCCATTTCCTACGTTTGCACTTAGCCACATTACAACCTTACAAGACCCTTTGATGTGCACTCATGTTTAGCATTTGTAAGAGGAAGGTTGATTTAGGTACAAGCTTATGGTTGTGCACCCATCTATTTGCCTTTTGTGTGTCTAGCTCATATTTGCTAGTTCTTATTTGTAGCCGAGAGAAGAGATATGTGAGGGGTGTGTTGATTCGGGTGTTAGGGATGGGTTAGTACATGAATTGCATGCTGACGCTTGATTTAAAATGATCACTTTTGTGTGAAATGATCAAATGCGGATAAATTAAGCGTTTTATCAATATAAAGGGTTGTTCCTTGAACCACCCGTCATCGGGCGGTGGCCCGATTGGAAACCGAGGTGGGTTACCGAAGTAACCCTGGTGAGCCTGCTCTAAGCCACGAAATATGAAGTCAAACCCATTATGCATCTCCTGCCGCATAACATACCGTGTCCTCCCCTGCTTTTGAACATTCAGCTCCATGGCCTGGAACTTACAATAAAAGCCAGGGTAAGATGGTATATCTGGTGGCCAGACATACTGCTGGTGTGGCTCATGGTGGGGGCCTGGGTAACGTGGTGTCTGTGGTGATGTACCTGCACCGCCTCCACCTCCCTAATCATGCATCTCATCGTCCTCTGCTACTGGTAGAGGATCCCAAACCTCGTTGTCACGGCCCCTCAATCTAAGCCACGAAATATGAAGTCAAACCCACTATGCATCTCCTGCCGCATAACATACTGTGTCCTCCCCTGCTGCTGAACATTCAGCCCCATGGCCTGGAACTGATGATAAAAGTCAGGGTAAGATGGTATATCTGGTGGCCAGACATACTGCTGGTGTGGCTCATGGTGGGGGCCTGGGTGAGGTGTTGTCTGTGGTGGTGTACCTGCACCGCCTCCACCTCCCTGATCATGCATCTCCTCGTCCTCTGCTACTGGTAGAGGATCCCAAACCTCGTTATCACGGCCCCTCAATCGTGGCCCATTCGCTGTGTCTACAATGAGGCCTTGGGCCCTCAGTGATCGCAGATCGAGCACTGCCCCATATGCTGCCCCAGTCAGTGTAAGCCTCATCTCGCCAGTCAATACTCCCAACTCCTCGGCGAGTACCGTAACATACTCGCCTCCATGAATCTCATTCCCTTCGGTCTTCCCGCCTGCTGTACAGAAGAACTCGGCCATCCGTGCTGCCTTGTTGAGGGGTTCACCTGTAGAGATATGATATTAAAATAAAAGGTCAGGAGTTGGACAATTTCCCGAGCTGTCCTTTCGTCCACAGATGGTGCGACTGAAGATGAAGTGCATCATCCATAGTAGAGGATCCCAAATCTTTGAGGCCTTGGCCGACCTAGGATTGTAGGTCGGACCATCAGCTATTGTAGCCCAGTAATCTGCTCGATCATCAGGATCGGTGAAGTTATGCACTGTAGAGAATATGTAGGAATCTATGTCTTCTTGTGTGTAGATCCCGAGTTTCTTCCCCAATTTTTCCACCGACCACCTATGCCACCGCCCTCCTAATCTAAAGGACACATTTTTTTTTTCATGAAAATTTCTGATTTCCCTTCTTTAGGCTTTTGGTAGGAATAGGAGGCAAGGAATTCTATGGTAAGTTCAAGATACACGGGTTTTTGGATGTTCAACAGGTGGGCTAATGGTTAGGAGACCATATCCATAAATCTCTCATGTTGGTTCAAGGCAGCCAGTAAATCCCAACTCAGCCGACTCGACGTGCCAAACATGTCTCTTCTGTTCCATAAGTTGAAGAGCTTGTTATTACACCGTGATTCCTTGGTATTCCGGTTGTCGAATGTTAGGAATGCGTGTTCCACCTGCATATAAAATCACATTCCAAACTGTTAGCATATAAAAAAATTATGGTCCCGGACATCCAACATACGGCTGCAAAGTTTCTGACCTGATTCTGGTAGTTTCGCACGGCCGTGCACAAATGTGCACGGTCGTGCAGGTCATGTTTAGCCGAGCTGCACTGTCTGTTGCACTGGCAATGCAGCCCATTTTTCTCAGCACGCACAGTCGTGCACAATTTGTGCACTCCCGTGCGGGTCAGTGCAGCTCGGTGATTCAGAGCTGCATTGCCCATGCCTTGACCGGTGTAAACCACTTCTGCACTCTGGTGCAGAAATGTGCACTACCGTGCACAACTTCCAGGTTTCGAAATTTTTCATCAAAACACCCAAATCTCATACATTTTGCTCATAACTTTAAAAATGGGTGTTTTTGGGAAGTATGGCACGGTTATTACACAGTATAAACAAAAACCAACAAGGATTTAAACAAATATTACAAGATTCGAGGGTGTGTATGATATTTATGAAGAAAACCCCCAAATCTTTGACCTATATACTAAAAACGTATAGATCTAAGCTAGAAATGCAGAAAAGTTGTACAAAATTATGAAGGGATTCATACCTTGATGATTTAGGAAGAGTAGGAGTGAAGATCTTGAGCAAAAATGGTGTTTTCGGCCGCAAATAAGATGGAACGGTAGTGCAGATCGAATTAGGGTTTATAGTGCGTGTTATGAAGTTAAGGATGTTTATATAGGCCCAAGATTTGGCCCGGACTTTTGGCCCACACGGTCGTGCGAGTACCCAGCACGGTCGTGCGACACCCTTTGCACTAGTCCCTGCACTAGCATTCCGACCAGGGTTCTAGATCGCCTCGGCCCGCACGGTCATGCGGGACCTGCAGTTTTGCAATCTACAGTTGTTGTTTTCTGCGCAGCGCACCTATTTCGTCCGAAAACACTAATTTAGCTAAGTATAACCTGTTTGTAGAGCCTCTGTGCTCCATTGCTCCTTCCGGTTCCGATCAAACCTGTATGAACCTATACGAAAGTCGAAAAAGACGTTAAACTAAGAAATTTAAATAAACTAAAAAAATAATTACAATAATTACATATTTACCCTTTGGCGCTTATTAATGAGTCTCTAGCTAAACTCACCTCCCCACGTTTGTTTAGGCGCGCGGAGCGTGGAGTTCAAGTACCTCCACTGCTGGGTCAACCGGTCCATCAATATAGGACTTCAGGCGATGACCGTTGACTTTGAAAGTCAATCCCTTGGCATTTTCAATTGAAACGACCCCGTAAGGATATACTTCCTTAACTGTGTAGGGACCTGTCCAACGGGATTTCAACTTTTTCGGAAAGAGACGCAACCTAGAGTTGTATACCAGAACCAAGTCGCCTACCTGAAAATCTTTTCGGTGCTTCAGGCGATTGCCATGCAACCTCTTTGTAAAGAATCGAGCTCTCATAGGCCTGCTGCCTCAACTCCTCCAGCTCGTGAATCTGCAAGAAATGGGTCTAACCACCGGTCTTCAGATCCAAGTTTGTTGTTTTTAAAGCCCAGAACGCCTTATGCTCCGGTTCGACCCGAAGATGACACGCCTTTCGATAAACAAGCCTAAAGGGGGTCGTCCCGATAGGCGTCTTATATGCAGTCCGAAAGGCCCACAAAGCGTCATCCAACTTATCAGCCCAATCCTTGCGGTTTTGACTTATTGACCGCTCTAGGATTCTCTTCAACCCCCGGTTTGTGATCTCCACCTGCCCGCTCGTCTGTGGATGATACGGGGTGCATAACCTATGGTGCACACCATAACGGGACAATGATCTTTCGCGCTGCGCGTTACAGAAATGCGTCCCACGATCACTGATTAGTGCTTTTAGGGCACTAAACCGGGAGAATAGGCTGCGAACAAACCTCACAACTACACTGACATCATTTGTGAGTAAGGCTTGTGCCTCCGCCCACTTGGACACATAGTCAACAACCACGAGTATATATCTATTACCCCATGAGGAGGGAAACGGTCCCATGAAGTCAATGCCCAGATGTCAAAGACTTCACAAACCTAGATTGGGTTCTGTGGCATTTGGTCGTGTGTCGATATGTTCATCGCCCTCTGGCACGAATCACATGCACCGACCAGTATCTGAGCGTCACAAATAAAGTAGGCCAGTAAAACACGGAGTCTAACATCTTTTAAGCAGTGTAATTCGCTCCATGGTGACCTCCGGTAGGCCCCTCGTGACAGTCTCTCAAGATTTGAGCCGCCTCAACACCAAATACACACCGGCGAATCAGCTGATCCGTCCCGACCCTGAACAAGAATGGGTCATCCCAGAAGTAATGCTTCAGGTCGGCGAAGAACTTCCTTTTTTACTGATGTGATAATCCTTTGATAAGGATCCCGCAGGCATGGTAGTTCGCGAAACCTGCAAACCATGGCGATACATCCTCAATAGACTCAACACTAATTAAAAACTTGTGCGGGAAGTTGTCATTGATTGTCTCCCACAAAGAGTCCTCAGCATCTCCGTGCTCCAGTCTAGATAGATTATCAGCAGTAACATTTAGGGCACCTTTCTTGTCCCGAATCTCTATATCGAACTCCTGCAGCAATAGAATCCACCCGATTAAGCGCGGTTTCGCGTCCTGCTTGCTGAACAGGTATCTGATCGCTGCATGGTCCGTGAACACGATGGTCTTCGACAGCACTAAATACGATTTGAACTTGTCAAATGCAAATACTACGGCCAGAAGCTCTTCCTCGGTGGTTGTATAATGCTCCTGAGCATCATGCAGGGTCTTACTGGCGTAGTAGATTGGGTGGAAGTGCTTATCCTTCCGATGTCCCAAGACCACCCCTATTGCGAAATCACTCGCATCACACATGATCTCGAATAGCAGCGCCCAGTTAGGCGCCACCAAAATAGGGGCCTCAACAAGCAAACCCTTTAGAAGGCCAAACACCTTCAAACATTCTGCACCAAATGGCCATTGCCAAAATAACTTTCCTGTGCGATGGTCATCACGAAATGGATGCTTCACATCGGTCATGGTCTTGGCAAGGCGGTGGTCATGATGGCCACGACCACCATCACGGGGTGACAATCATGGACCGTATCCTTACCTAGTTTTCACTCTTAAAAACAAAACGAAAAAACTAAAACTAAAACAGAACTATTATAACATGAAAGACGTTGTGTTAAGCATGGTATTTTTAGTCTCCATTTTCTTGCTTTTCTACCTACAGGTATTTCTACTTCTTGATATACAATTCCTGGATGTCTATTTCGATCTTAGTGATCATGAAATATGTTTTGTAGGTGTGCAGTTGCCACATATTTTGGCTGAAAAAGACACAACATACACATCACCGCTGCCGCCACTACAATTTTTATATAATAATAATAGCAACATCATCATCGAACGTGAGGTTTCCCAATGTAATAACATGGATGACTGCAATAAACTTTGCATAAGTGGTGATGGTTTGTGTGATCGGGATGGTCATTGCTTTTATTAGAATTAAAAGAGTTATCGGTTTAAAACTTAAGTTAAAAAATTGTAGAGGTAAACTATAAAATAAATAAATGTTATGGGAAATATAAGTTAAAAAAGTAAGGGGGGGGGGGGGGGGTGTTGTAATGAAAAAAAAAAAGTATGTAAAAAGGAAAAAGGATTAAAGGAGCGATGCTAATGAGGTAGTGATGGAGTGGGTGGGGAAAGGTTTGGTGTTCCTTCTGACCTAGGTTCGATTCTCACTCTTCTCATTATTTTCTGTGGTATCCAGGTGAAGAGCGAATACAGGTGGCGCCGGTTCGACTTGGATGGGAGGCGAGGTTTTACCGATTATTTTAGTGGCGTGCCTTCGGGCGGGTGGAGGTCGGGTTCCCGCACATCTGGGAAAGCCAAGGGGCTGACGGCGGTCGAGTAGTCGACCTTGGCCCAACGCCCGGTGTCACGGTGGTTTCCACGTCATTCTTCGCAGTTAAAAAAAAAAATAAAGGATTGAAAATATAAAGTAGATATTTCCGGCGTTGAAACATACGGATATAGATATTAGCCAGATGGTCAAAATTTGATAATAGAAAAATCGGTGAAAATTTAAAATGGTAAATAATATGGTAAAGATTGAAAAAGAAAACACATATCTAGCTTACTGCAGTTGGCCTGCTTGACCCTCGATTATTCCGATCAACGAATACAAACCTTATTGATACTTGCTGCTGTTTTTTTTCCTCAAATTCAAGCTTATATTTCCAATCAAGTAAATGTTAGGAAACTTACATTGTAATTGCTGCAACGCCTTTGTTACATGAAGCTCGCAGGTATATCGATGCACTTCCTGCAGCAACTTGTAATTAAAGACGAAATCATCGAAATGAACTGGGCTTGTGTTTGACACAATTTCCTTAAACAGATTCGTGGTCCGTTCACACGGACCTGGATTTTTGGAGCTGCATTTGTGTTCGCAAGCCTTGCGGACGTCGTGTTGGTTCAAGAATTTTTCGTGTCATCTAGTCTTTGAAATTTTCATCCAAACATACGATCATTGCTTTTGGGCCTTAACAGGCTCCCTTAAAATGGCATCTAGTAATGGGCTTCGTTTTGCTTCTTTTCAAAAATATGGTCGTAAATTGAAGATTTTTTTTTTCTTAAAGTTTCGTTTTTATTTTAGATTTAGAGTTCTCATTCTTTGTTTTACATACATCTAGATATTAAATATTTAGATCGAATTTAAGCATGCTTACGTTTTGTCTTTTCGTACTTCATATACTAAGGGGAAAGGGGTACTCTAGGGTACTTACTGTGGTCTGACCACTCCTGGAGTGTCACGCCAACTTGTAGGTAATATAACTTTAAAATCACTAGTGACACTCTTGGGTACTTTGCCTAACTATATATATATATATATATATATATATATATATAGGTTTAGGATCCTGTACAAAGTACATTTTTCGTGAGAAGTGTGAGAAGGACTAAGAATTGACATGTAGACATCATGTTTTGGATTTAGGAATGATGTTTTAGGTTGTTTTAACTTGAAAAACACCAAACACAACAATCTAAAACACAATACAATGTATTATAGTCATTAAATTTAAAAAAACAGCTAAAACACACTACTTAACGCTTAAAACACACTACTAATGTTCTTAGCATGGTGTTTTAAGTTTTAAGCCTAAAATACATTGTTTTCGGTTTTTAATTGTTATGTTTGGTGTTTTTATAGGCAAACCAATCCAAAACATCACGACTAAGTTCAAAAAATGATGCCTAAGTATCAATTTTTAATACTTTTCACACTTCTCACGAAAAATGTACTTTGTACAGGATCCTAACCCTATATATATATATAAGTTTTAAGCCTAAAATACATTATTTTCGGTTTTTAATTGTTATGTTTGGTGTTTTTATAGGCAAAACAATCCAAAACATCACGACTAAGTTCAAAAAATGATGCCTAAGTATCAATTTTTAATACTTCTCACACTTCTCACGAAAAATGTACTTTGTACAGGATCCTGACCCTATATATATATATATATATATATATATATATATATATATATATATATATATACATATATAAACCTATATAGGGTCAAGATCGTGTACAAAGTGTTTTTTTTTGTGAGAAGTGTGAGAAGTATTAAAAATTGATACTTAGGCATCATTTATTGAACTTAGTCGTGATGTTTTCGATTGTTTTGCCTATAAAAACACCAAACATAACAATTAAAAACCGAAAACAATGTATTTTAGGCTTAAAATTTAAAACACCATGCTAAGAACATTAGCAGTATGTTTTAAACATTAAGTAGTGTGTTTTAGCTGTTTTTTAAATTTAATGACTATAATACATTGTATTGTGCTTTAGATTGTTGTGTTTGGAGTTTTTCAAGTTAAAACAACCTAAAACATCATTCCTAAATCCATAACATGATGTCTACATGTCAATTCTTAGTCCTTCTCACACTTCTCACGAAAAATTTACTTTGTACATGATCCTAAACCTATATATATATATATATATATTTCACCTCGGTGTAGGTAGTGAACAAAGCTATATCCTCCTCCTCGGTCCAACGAACCATGTTTTGGTACTCGGTGACGATGGGTTTGGAGGTTAAAATTGATGAAGATTGAAGGTGACGGCGACGTTGGAGCTTGGTGGGTTTTGTGGGTGGAAAAGGAGACACGGTAAAAAAAAATGCAAGCAATCGTTGCAGTTCGGCAAGAAGTAACCGAGCTGCAAGGTTTTTGGTGAAAACCGAGTGGGCGGCAGCGGTATTAACAATTTGCAACTGTTGCCGATTCGTGGTAACCAAGAGTGCCCGTCCCTTAATGTCTTATCTTGTCTACATTTTCTATTTCATGTAAAGGTCACCATTAATGTACCGGTTATTTTGACCCACTAAATATTTTGGTTAGTTGAATTGCTTGCAGGGGCGGAACAGAAAGTTTTTTGACGGGGCACAAATTGAATGGATTAACACAAGGTGGGTCAAAATGGGTCAGTGACAAATTGATTTGTTTTGCTTATTGTTCATCATCACACACCCATCTCTTACATTCTGATAATTATTATGTAATTGATTTCAAACAAAAGCAGGAGCAGATAATCTCTTATGCAACATTTCCCCTCTCATGACTAAGTTTACATGTAATTATCATATGCAACATTTCAAGTGCTGTAGGGTTCTAGGATTTCATTTCTATTTCATTTCTATCATATGCAATATATATCCTTTATTTAAGGATTTACTTTATACTACTTCAAAGCTAGGCTTATGGTTTGGTGACTGATATTTTGAGTTATATATTTAAATTTAAAATAAAACTTAAATTTTATAGAGTATAAAAAATGATGTTTGTGGATCACACTACTTGGTTGTCCATGGGGGACCTTCGAGACTGATTTTCATATGTAATTAATAAATATTTCTCTCATTTGCGTCTTATCTAAACGTTTACAAGAACGTCTCTAGCAGTTTTTAGTTATGGTTTACATGTTATTTCATGCTTTACATTGTTGGGTTTGATGAAAGTTTAAAAAACCTTTGGCCCATTTTGGTTCCTGATTGTTTTCTTGGGGCCTACGTTGAAAAGCATTCTATCCCTACATATACTTAAGTCATTATATTGTATAGTTGAAGCCCATGGATGTAGGATTCACATCGAATCCTGACCAGATGTTGTTGTGCTCTCTTGTTTTTATTTTCCGGTTTTGCGTGTTTTATTTATTTGTACATAGTGTGTTGGTTCGGCTGCATCACTTGATACCTAACAATTGGTATCATAGCTTTAGCTGCCAAGTTCAGGCTCGTGTCATTCCTGTGTCTGTTCGCTTTTTTTTCGATTTGCTTCATGTTTGTTTCCTGAGATGGCTTGAGACAAGGCTATGACTAAAAAGTTTGAAGGTTTGGAATTCAGCGGGTGAAAAAAAGCAAATGTAGGCATTACCTAGTAAAAAAGATTTGGTTATCAACTAGAGGAGAAACCAGAGAAAATGGGAAAAAAAGCTACTTAAGATGTACAGAACTTAAAGGACTATAACGCCAGAGGGGCTATTACGTTGGCTTTAACAAGTTACATCGTTTTTAACATCATGTATGAAACCACAACTCGTTCAAATATGTATTGAGAATTTGTCAATACCATGTCAAAATAGACCTATGGCCACACACAAAAAAAGTGTGACCATATATATGTCTTTCGACTCTCGCCACACGTAAATATTGACAACTTTATATAAATATATTTATGTAACTAGAGTAATTATGTAGCCTAATTATATAATTACGCTAGAGTAAAAAGTTGTCATTATTTTTGAAAATGTCACCGTGTTTTTTTTGTTTCCTTCACTTCGTACGTTTTGTACGATAAAATTAGTTTGTATTTGATCATTTGTTTATTTATATATAACATAAATTAGAAGGCGGTGGTGCACAACAGGTGTAAACAATAGAGGGGAGTGTGCCTATACAATACTACTTTCACAAAGTCATATATAGGTCAAAAGCTAGTGGCAAATATGAATAAGTGGAGATTCAAAACTCGCACTGTCTTCTAAAATAAAAAAGCAATGTGAAAGGCCATGATCTTCTAAATGAGCAGAATGAAATGAGATCTTGAAAGCTGTAGATCCAATATCATATATACAAATACTATATAGATAGTATTGAAGGATTTGGAGACAAGCAATAGTGGCTATAACACGTTAGTGGTATGGGGAACAAACGGATAATTTTGGACCCAAAGAGCAACGGAGTCAACAAGGAGGCTAGTGAAGGTTTACCACTTGGCCCGTGCATGTGGCCCCTTATCACTTGTGTGACAAACGAATGGGTCATGCATGATGGATATCGACTTAACCTTGGTGCTTTTTATGGTTAAATTAAAAATGTGGGAAACGCGTTAAGAGGTACAAGAGTTGATGAGAGAAGAAATGGGGTATCAACGGAATAAGTATTACAATTTCTTGAAAACTAGACCAGCTAATCAGGAAGGTTAACTTTAAAAAAGAAATTTACTAACATTTAATTTTTCATTCTTTATATATATATATATATATATATATATATATATATATATATATATATATATATATATATATATTTATGTGATATTATAAAAGACCAACAAGAATTACAAGTTAACGGCGGGTAAACGGGCAACAAGCTGTGCCGCTACCCCTTTTTGAATAGTAAAGCCTACTCTATTAAAAATAAAGCTTGTCTCCTTGGCAGCAGGAGAGTTACGCTGCACCACTTTTTGCACTCGATCTAAAAACCGGATTGCTTCGGGAGCAAGCCCCCAAATGTGTCAAAAGCGAAGGGCACAAAGACGTGTTGGTTTTTCAGACAAGCAGCTTCATGTTTGTCAATTTTCTTGGATTCAGCTTTTAAAACTGCCTGCCCTGCTACAAACCCCGAATCTCGAAGTCCCACAAAAGGAGACACCCCTGTGAGATCAACGTACGCGTGTTTGCCCTGCTCCCACCCGAACACAAGGACATCCGCTGGCCTTAGGGTGGACCGCCCCTCAAGTGGATCTGTCAAAAAGTTAACCGGGGCTTCTTTCCTAGCTGAAATGCCTGCTCTTCGTAAGATGTCCCATAAGACATCCCTGACCAGGTCATGTCTGTATTTAAATCCCGGTAGCTCCTTGCAGTGAAGGGCATGCTCCCCAAATTTATCTAAACATGTCTTTTTACAAACTGGACACGGCTCATCAACTGGGAATATGGGAATCATAAGTCTATATTTAAGGATAGCCCGATATTCAACAGCCGACATGTGTTGCCCAAGCCCATCAATGGGAAGGACAGTCAAGAAATCTTGAGCATGCGCTCCTTTAAGGCATTCAAACACCGCTTTCTGGCGCAGGGACATGGCAAACTTATCTCCCATGATTTAAAGGGTTTTACTGGTAAAAGCACTCGCCAAAATCTTTTGAGGTTTTTTGGGGGCGGTGTCCTTATCCATAAACCTGCCTAAATCAAAGTCTGGGAGAGAGCTGCGAATGTTGTCTAAGGCCACCTCATACTCCGAGTCCATCCTCACCAACCCGCTATTCCTTAAGATGTGATCTTGAAGGTTCCATGACTGCACCCGAGAGGCCACAAAAGCATAGGCAGATACGTCCTCTGCCGAACAAAGACCAAGCCCTCCCAACCGAATCGGCTAAGATGCCAACTGCCATTGAAAATCCCCAAAGAACGCCCCTCCACAAACCACAATATCCTCAGCCGCTTCACGAAGGCCTTTGTCAAAAATGGATACGTCCTCTTTGGCCATGGCCGGTGGACATGTCCGAAAGCCGAACAGCAGTTTGGCAACGCCCATACATGAACGAAGCAACAAAAGTTCACTCTGGGGGTCTCTCAACTTCTGCAGAGAGAGCATTAGTTCCGTTGCCTTCCTAGCCCTTTTAACAACCAAAGAGCTAATATACCCCTCATCCTGACTAACGGCCCCTCCTAGGAGCTTCACACCCCCTTCTGGTCTCCCTATCTCGCTAGGAAATAAACCAGTCTTCTCTTTCGCTCCGTTGCACGATGGCCAGAAAATCTCAGAATTTTTAATATTAAGCGTAAGGCCAAAATTCGGTCCCTCTGCTCGGATGATATCAAAAGCCTTAGCCACTTCCTTGGCCTCTCCAATAATCGTACCATCATCCAAGTACCAAGCATGAAATGGGAGGGAACAACACTCCTCCAGCTGACGAACCAATGGGTGCAGGACAAGCGCGAAAAGAACCGGTCCTAATGGGTCCCCCTGCTAGACCCCGGTGGATGCCCCTATACAAGTATCACCCACATAAAGCCTAGCAGGTTGGGCATAAAGGAACTGAACCCAAGAATAGATAGATGGGCAACGAACGCTCACCTCCCGTAGGAGAATCGTCCTGTCAACCAGGTTGAAGGCATTCGAAAAGTCGACCGTGAGCATGACCATGGATCCTTTATCGTGGAACGCATTCAGAAACCTATTCGCGCTGTGAAGAATGGCCTCAGCCCCATTGGGAACCCTAACCCCAAATTGATGATCTCCCAAGTATGTCGCCATCTCCTTTCCAACCTTACGCATAGCGACTTTAGAGACTAACCTCCACCAAATGCCCCCAACCGCGATAGGCCTAATCCCATTATCGGGCTTAAGCAACGGTGTCAGGGGGGCAGACACAATAAACTCGGCCAGTACCTTAGGGCAAAGCCCCCCCAACCAGATGTTAACCACGTCGGTGATAGCCAAGAGCATATCAGAAGGCGGCGAGGACCCTTGCCCACAAAGAGCATCCAAGATATGTTGAGCTCTAAGGCCATCCCTCCCACACGAAGTCCCTTTAGGGAAAGATTTAATATTCCGTAACACACAATCTGCATCGACCTGAAGGGCGCCCTCAGAGGGTAAGACATTTGGCAATGTTGGGGGATTGGTGACAGGGTGTTTATCAATCAGGGCCTTCAAGGTGGACTCCCGAAATGGAGCAACCCCGGAGGAACATAGAACCTTAACTGCGACCGTGAAATGGCCATCAGCGACCTTCCGCAGACACTGCTTGACATTGCCCTCTTTATCAGAGGCAGGCTGGGTGTTGGGCTTTCGAACTAACCCTTCAGCAGATTGCGTTAGCAGCGTGTGGGCAAGCTCCTCAATCCCATTCCCATCTTTCCAAATAGCTAATGCCCTCATAATACTGTTGCACTGTAATGATTTGCGGTTCCCAGACCGCCGCTCCTGCCTAGAGGATGGCCGTATCACATGTAGGGTGCAACGAGGCAATACCAACAGCTTAACCCAAGACTCAATAGACCCAGGGGCAGCCACCACTCTACACAAGGTCCCAGTTAACGCATGGGCAAACGCCATCCGACAAGATGATGGAATGCTTTTGACAGTCGCTAACGGCAAAGCGAAAAGCTGTTCCAAAAGGCCAATATCTACAGCCAACCTCCCACCGGGCTCAAGATTAGGATCCTTTTGTGATACCGGTGGGCAGGGCTTGAGGATCCCTAAAATGAAGTCATCAACACTATTGGAAGTATGGGAGAACTTCGTGACCCCGTCTTCATGGTGACATCCCCTGCTGAGAGCATGCAGGGACATGCACCGCGCACACAACCACTGATCGATACTCCGCAAGGCTTCCCCGACCTCTCCAAAGAGGCCTAGGTCCCCAGAAATTGCATTCCGCAAAACGTCTCTACCGTCATCCCACCCTAAATGGTCACGTTTAAGGTGAGCAAGCAACCAGGAGCTCCTTGATATACCGAATTTGCAAGAGTGAAAAAAATTTAAAGGGGCACGGGTGTGTTGCATCAGCAATGCAAGGTCCAGCCACCACATTAGAACGCCGACGCTGCCTACGAGAGGAAGGTATTGGTTTGGCTGCGAAGGGCTACATGGAACGTCAAATACGGACGACTAAGGCAGTAACCATGATAGACGGCCAAGACGGCAATCACCAAATTATTATTATTATTATTATTATTATTATTATTATTATTATTATTATTATTATTATTATTATTATTATTATAAGGTTCAAATGACTTTAGTGAAACTTTGAAACCTTAATTTAAATATATGGCATAATAATTGATTTCTCCACAAACAAAGTCTAGGGAACCGTATTATAATTATTATAATAATATTGAGATTACTATTATTATTTATAGCAGATGAAGATTACGTTGAAAGAAGGAAAAAGAAAAACAAAAGGTCGAATGAATGGACAAGGTCGAACGTGATCAAAACATGTTGAACGAGATGATAACCGGTTGAACGAGAACCAAAACAGGACGAATGAGGCGAATGAGGAAATCAATAGGTTGAAGGAGATCGAAACAGGCCGAAGGAGGCAAATGGGTTGGATAGGAGATTTGAAAAAAAAAAAAGCCGTTGGTTATTGGATAAAGGAGGATCTACTGGGACACACAAGTATGGTAAGGGGTTCGGTCGGGTTGGTTGGTGGAGGACAGAGCGGTGGTGGTTGTGAAGCTGGTGGGTGCCGGGTTTGGGTTGGGTTGGGTTTGCTGTGATGGTGACGGTGACGGGTTTGGGTCAGGTGTTGGTGGACAGAGGCGGCGGTGGTTTATGGGGGTTGCAGGTCGATTGGAGGTGGGTGTTGAGGTGGTTTCGGGTGCAGGGTTGTGTGGTGGACTATAGAGAGAAGATAGATGAACACGAAAATCTTGGATGACCGCTATAAGAATTAATTAATTATATATATATATATATATTTATATATATATATATACTAGTTGATTACCCGGGAGTGTCCCGGGGTTGAAAAATCTAATATTACTTAATAAAAAATGATAAAATAAATAAATATTCTCAACATCTTTTAATGTTAAGGAAAGTTGTTCTAATGTTTATACTATCAAAAGGGGTTCTCATGCTGCGTTCCCAACATATTAAAAAATCTCAACCTCTTTTAATGCTAAACATATCGTTATAGCACATGAACATGGGCAATTCATATATGTAATAGTAGGTTCAAAAACATATATACTATCATAACATGATTAGTGACTTGCCTATATATGATTAAGAAATTACCTGTTTTTTCTCCATAACAAAAACTCACTAAAAAACATTTTTTATCGTTTTTGTATAGCGCTATATATGGTGCTCGTTGGAAAGATAATAAAGCGATCGTTAATTTGGTGAATTTTTTTTTTCAAAAAAATGTCATACATAAAAGTTACTAACGTTTAAAAATTGTGAGCGGAAAATAAGAAAAAAATAAAGATAAAAATATTAATTAACATATTTGAAATTTTAAAATAATTAATAGTTCACTAACATTTAAAAAATGTGAGAGGAAAATAAGGAAAAGATATTAATTAACATATTTGAAATTTTAAGATAATATAGATATAGATTTTATTTAAAAATACAAAATAAATAAATTTAAAAGAAAGCTTCACATGATGCCACATGGCATATTCAATTGAATGTCACCTCACACAAACTCAATTCTTTTATTATAAATTATAGATATTTGAGAACCACCTTTTAGGGAGAGAATCAAGGAATCAGTGTGAACATGTTGCATTTTTGTAAATATAAAGGGTGTTTACAAAAATGTGACACCCGGCATATTCAGGTTAATACGTTTCATACTATACATAATACGTTTCATACTTTACATACATACGTTTCATACTCTACATACATACGTTTCATACTTTGCATACATACGAGTCTACCTAAACGAAAACATTGAAAACAACTACTTAATATCATACTTGACCGAGTCGGTTGAGTCGTACCGATAATTCGGGAATCATCACGAGTCGTTACAATGGTCTGAGAGACCATTGGGTGTCGGTCCATAACCATGTGTACAAGGATCGGTGATTCGTGGAATCGCCGGGTTTAACGCACACACGCAAGTCTCGAGTCCCGGGAATTGGTGAACGAGTGTGAACGTGTTTGTTTTCATGTATTATGTGTTTATAATCATTATGTGACTTATCGGTATGTGTATACGTGGTTACATACGTTAAAACGACGATTACACATAATTGCATGACATTATTGGTGATTACGCGTAATTGCATGATGTTAGGGGGTGATTAGCCCTAATTGCATGCTGATAGGGGGTGATTAGCCCTAATTGCCTATAGGGTAGGCGATTAGGAGGTTTGGGTAGGCGATTAGAGCCCTAATCGCCAATAGGGTAGGTGATTAGCAGCCCTAATCGCCTGATAATGCTGCACAATCGCCTGACGTGTTTTAAACGACTAGAAACGCCTATAAATACCACCCTTGACCTCTAAAACACCATTTGTGCAACCCTAGCCGTCCCATAACCTATCCCAACACACAAACACCCTCTGGAACTCGTTTTTACATCAAAACAACCATTTCCAAGCTTATTCCATCATTTCCTCTTAAATCCAAGGTGTGTTCTTCAAACCCAAACCTTTATATGATTATGTTTTGTTCCCTAAATGTCCAGACCTGATTTCTAAATGTTTTTGTCTTTGAAAATCCATTAAAAAACCGTTTTTAAACAAACCCAAACCTTTATGCATGTTATATGTGTTATATTTGAGTAAAGGTAGGATTTTTATGATTTAAACATGATTGTTCTTGTGTTGTTAAGGTGTTTATAGCTGTTATGAGTTAGTATGATGATGTCCTAGGAGTTTGGAGGTCCATGGTTGTGTATTGTTGATGTTTGGTATTTCAACCCATTTGAATGGTTTTGAATGATTAAGGATGTTATGAGGTGTATTGTTAATTATATGATGTTAGGGTTTGCTTTAGGATGATGCTAGAGCAGTAGGATACTATCGGACAACGTTGTTACGAGAGGAAATCTGGATATTTGCTATTTAGGGCAAGTTTGTGCATGTTGATGTGAGGCTTACATGTTAAGTTTACTATTTGGGAAACGCTCGCATTCGGGACTGTTAGAATGATGATAACTTAGGGGTTTTGCTTGAAATATATTTGTTAATGTGTCATGATTGATATTGGGTGTTTACACATGTTTCGGATCTGATTTGGAAGGTTAAACGCGTGAAAAAGGCTGAACAAAACAGCGTAGGCGATTAGGATTTCCCAATCGCCTATGTTGTAGGCGATTAGCCCCTAATCACGTACCCTATAGGCGATTAGGGAGCCTAATCGCCTACCCACCATGCAATTGTGATCCTAATCGCTAGCTAACTTCTGATAGCATGTCTTATGACTCCTAATCACTAGTTAACTTCAGAATAGCATGTCTTACGACTCCTAATCACTAGTTAACTTCCGAATAACATGTCTTATGACTCCTAATCACCAGTTGACTTTTCCTAATCACTAGTTGACTTTTCCTAATTGCATGCTAAGTTCCTAATCGCGTGTACTGCTGTTATAAGTGTATTTTGACATTCCGAAACCGGATTCGACACCTAGGAACATGCTAGGAACCCCGTGACATGCCTAGTAACATAGTAACACGTGTCCGGACTTGTTTATGCGTTAAAGATATCCACGAAGGAGACTGTGGAAATCACACAGGAGGAAGATCTCTTTACTCGAGGGTTTTAAGAACAGGATACTATTGGCCAACTATGAAGAAGGATGCCATGTAATATACTCAGAAGTGTGATCCATGTCAAAGACATAGCAACATCCTTCATCAACCTGCTGAACCATTACATCCTATTATTTCACCTTGGCCCTTCATGAAATGGGGGATGGATATAGTAGGAAAGCTACCCGTAGCTCCTGGTGGAAATGTGTTTATATTGGTAATGACTGATTACTTCTCGAAATGGATCGAAGCTGAAGCATTTGTACAAGTCAGGGATAAGGAAGTGGTCTCATTCATCAAGAGAAACATCCTAACAAGGTTTGGAGTACCAGTTGAAATCATATGCGACAACGGTTCTCAATTCATCAGCAAAAGGACAACTGACTTTTGTGAAAGCTAGGGAATCAAGACGATAACTTCAACACCAGTCCATCCTCAAGCCAATGGACAACCAGAATCCTCAAATAAAATTTTTGTCAACAATTTAAAGAAGAAGCTTGGGGAAAAGAAAGGGAAATGGGCAGAAGAACTTCCATTTGTACTTTGGGCTGATAGAATTACTTCGAAGAATGCAACTGGTCAAACACCTTTCTCCTTGGTTTTTGGAGCAAAAGCAATGCTACCTACAGAGATGGTCACGCCTACAGCTAGGAGACATCTTCAGGATGCTACTACCAACTCAGAAGCATTATTGCAAGATTTGGAAGCAGTGGACGAACTCAGAGATGCTGCTAAATTAAGAATGGCAGCTGATCAACAAAGGATTGCTGAAGCCTACAACAAAAATATAAGGATAAGAAGATTTAAAGAAGGAGATTTGGTATTAAGGAAATCCTTCCAAAATACAACAAAACCAAGTGATGGCAAGCTAGCTCCTAAATGGGACGGACCATACTTAATAGATTCTGAAGCTGGCAAAGGAGCATATTGGCTGTCGACTATTGAAGGAGAAATTCTACCAAGGGCTTGGAACGCTATTCACCTGGAATATTATCATGTTTAGGGATGCATGTGACTGATCTCTCTGGAAGAGAAACTATAGTCCGAATCACAAGTGGGATGAAGGTGAAGGCTGATAGAGATGAATCATCTTCATATGTAAGTATCCTTAACTTATTTCGATCGTTTATTTTTAACTAAAATAGTCTATCTCAAGAATTTTGCAGTACCATCCTGAAGATGGAACATTTTGAAGACTAGAGGGTTGGCCACCCTCTCCTCCGTTAAGGTGTCCGACACCTTCCTAAGGTTTAAAGGTTTTCACCTTTCTCATTGGGTTAGCAACCCCGCCTGGAGCGCACGTTGTTCATGTATATTTTTAGGATGGTGGGACCAGTCCATGTAAAAGTGGCTGACAATTTCATCATTTTTGAGATATATATTGAACTCTTAAGATTTAGACATTTTTCAATGTCTCTTACGTATTTGGCCTAGTCGCCAGGGCCTTGTCGCCAGTTATTCTTAAGATATTACAATAGGCCTTGTCGCCAGAAATTCTCAAGATGCTACATGTTGGTTCTTCACCAAGTCATTCTAAATGGGCATGACACCAGTTCATTTAAAGGCCTAGTCGCCAGTATAATAACAATGTTTGCCTTTATACAGGTTATTGTTAAACATTCCTTGAAAAAGGAAAAAATCTTAAAGTCTATCTTGAAGATATTATACTGGGGACATCCTCAGAATTACGAAGACCATCCTGAGGATGACAAAGAAATAAGATCATCCATTAAGATTATCTTCAGAGAATAAAGGTATCATTTATATCATTTCCTTATACTAACATTTGCTAATATTTGCATAATATCAAAAGAATAGAACACAAGGATGTAGCGTCAAAAGTGGTTATCATATATTATTTATGCATCATAGGCAAAACTGATGTCAACCCCTGGCTTCATCCAAAACCAGGACCCATCCACCAGGGGTCAACATCTAAGGTCCAGGTCAATAATAGATTTGGCGCTTTGTCTTGAAACCAAGATCCCTCCACCCCAAACCTTATAATATCCTAAGTTATTACATACCAAATAGAAATTGTTTGAAATTGTTCAACCATAGACTACCAAAGTAACTACCACAAAAAGATTTAAAAAGTGGGCTCCAGCCTAGTCATCATATCCTTTATCGCCCACAGGAAGATCCTTCACCACCTCAGCAACCTTGGCTTCTACTACCTTCACCTCAGCATCCTCAGGATTCTTAGTCACATCCTCAAGATGAGCAACAGGAACAGGAAAATCCACATCTTTACCACCTAGGCTTTTGACCTTCTCCCTTCAAGCCTCAACATCCCAGTCCTCTTGCTTGAAACTAGGATTCCTAGACTGGAGAGCCATCTTCAATCTAGCCTGTAAGATGGAGATGCTAGCAGATTTCATGTCACACCACGTCTAAGGCGGAAACACGTGGCGCGACGGTTCAAAAGTATTAAGCCAAGATTAATGCAAAGCACAATATTAATTAGAAAACGGGCATTTATTCAATGCTAATAATCATTTCAAATTATTCATACATAATTATAAATTGTTTTCGAAATTGATAAAGAGGCTTCTCCCTTTATCCCTAAATCCATGGAATAAAGGGATAAGACCCCGTCACGACATTCCCAACGCCCAATTTGGAGACATCCCCGACCCTGCTCGCCATGCTAACTTCCATCAATCAATTACCTGAAAGATATGTTTGAAAATCGTCAATATATAAATATTGGTGAGTTCACAGGTTTTAATTTAATAAGTCTTTATAAAGTGGGAATATCCTTGTTATGACATTTATAGGAGTTGCAAAGTCCTACAATTTACTTGAGCCTATAACCAAACCAAGACAATTAATAATGCCCCCGCCCCAAGTCGTTACTCGGTATTCCTACGACTTTATTTCAGAATAAGTGCACCCCAGGCATACGCCGATGCATTATCGACGCTATCGATTAGGGGTGGGCCTTGTCAGGCACCAATAGTACTATCCAAATATCCCTTTGGTTTCTCATTCCCGAATAAATGATTATAGTGGGGAGGTCTCAACCCCGAGTGGCGATCTTTACTCAAGTATCCAACCCGTCATACAATCCCAACATATCTTTCCCCCGTAAAAACGTTAAATAGTTTAGAAATGGGGCCGTGAGACTCACCTGTAACTGTGCTCGGCTCAAGAAAATAGTAAAGTTTGTGATCCCGTACCTACAAAGGTTCTAGGCGTATAAGTCACTTACACCTATGGTGTATGTGCCTTGGCAAGTTGTACACCCAACTTCCCGACCACGTCTTTATCCCAATTCCCGTTTAATAGTTTCGTATCCTAGGTTCGATGGCGATGGATTACCCTTTCCTTACGAGTCATATATTATTCTTATAAATATTCCTTGTGACTGTATACGATTATTCTCGACACAGTTCTACCCAACGTATAGTTATTTTCCCATTTAAATAACTATACTTAGGAATGTTCCGCTCGAAATAATGTACTCTTATCACCCGTCCCGACTCACTTTGCCACATGTTTACTTTCCCATTTAAGTAAACATGCTAAGGTCTTGTCGTTCGGTTGTATATTCTTAACGCTCGACTCGACGCACCGCGCCGTATATTTATTTTCCCATTTAAACAAATATACTAGTGTCTTGTCGGTATTCACATGATCGTGGGCATACTTTACCATACTCGTTTCGGTTTTCCTTCTCGCATATCTATTTTCCCATTTAAATAGATATGCTAGAATTTCGTCGAAACGGGCATGGGCACGTACACCATCGTGCGAATACTACTCGTTAAGTTTTAGCGTTTTTAGTTTGGTTATGTTGTATTTTCTCCCACGAATGTTCCTTCTACACTTAGGAAAGTGTTACGTATGTTTCACCCTTGCTATATATATATTTTATTTCCTTAAAATATATATATATATTTTGTCTTGCCGTAATGGCATTTTTCTTACGTGTTTGTTTATTCGTTTTCGTTAGCCCATGTAACTAGGCCCGTTAGTTAGCCTTTTTCCATATTTTCTTCTAATACGCGTTCTATGGAAGTATTATTCCTACTTCCGGTTCCGAACGTTTATTTTCTCGGAAAAGTATATTCATGTATGTTTTAGCCCAACTCGTCCAACTTGTAACCCAAAATGTTTCCGATACTTTTATATTCCCATTTCTATAAAAGTATCCATTTTTGTACAAGTCTTCCCAAGTCCTTATTTTATAAAATCTTATTTTGTAAAATCCTTGTGTTACTTCTTTTATTTTTATAAAACTTATATTTTATAAAAATATACTTTTTACACGAAATGCCCAAGTAGGCTACTATTATTTACCAAATTTTACCTTGTAAAATCATTACTTACACTTTTGACACATATTTTCCCATCATTGTGTTTTCGGACTAATAGTTTCTAAAATATTTATTTTAGTCTCCCAACTTCCAAAGTTGTCATATTAGTCATTTAACTTACACTTGTTGTATTTTTCACTCAATCTTTCAAAGTTAATATTTTTCTTCCACTTTAGTGGACTTTGAAGAATCATTTTCACCATGTTTAGTTGTTTTTACTTCTTTTTACTTCTAATGGTCTTCTAATACATCCTAGATGTCAATAATATGCTTATTCCATATTTTAATTCAAAACATCAAATTTTTACTCATCTAAGTGAGTGGACTTTGAAGATGAAACTTTTTCATCTATGATTCTTTAATTCTTTTTAACAACTTTTTGCCATCATCTAGTCATCTTATGATGATTAAAACCACTTTTCATCATATTCAAGTCACTTTCCAAAATATAGCTTTTCTCATCTTCCAACGTACAAGTGTGTTCTTATTATTACACTTTCTTCAAAATACTACTTTTATTAATAATAATCTAAGATTCCATCATATTATTATTCTTCCATCTTCATTTTTAATAAAACCCATTACTTTTATAAAACTCTTTTTTTATTACCCACATTGTACAACTTGCATTCATAGCACAAAAATATGACATTTTAATTAATAAAACAATGCAAGACTTACAACTAGCTCAAGGCTAGGGAAGACAAAAATCTTGGATTTTGGATGTGGTTTAGTGTGTTCTTCCAAGTGGGTTATGCTCCAAGCTCTTAAACACACAAGAAGGGGTTTGAATGATGATGAACTAGAGGTAATTTGAAGTAGTAAAAATTGAAAAGAAAATGTATAATGTGGGGGTGAATGTTACGGCCAACAAGGAGAAAAAGAGGAAGAATTTTGTGATTTTCTTCAAGTGTTCTTCAAGTAGTTTATAATATCACCTTCAAATCTTCCAAGATCATGCAATCTTGCTTGGATTGGGTGGATATCTTAGTGTAAGATTATGGAGGATTTGAAAGGATTATGTAAGATTTGGAGATGATCTTAATAATATTAAGGGGTGTTGGCCGAAAATTTAGAGAGAGAAAGGAAGGGATTTGGTGAATATTATTGCCCAATGTCATGACATGCAAGCTTATGATTGATATTATCTCCAATGATTTAATTAGATAACACAAGTAATCTCCCACTTGAGGGGGCCATGGCCGGCCCCAAGGGGTGTTTAGGTGGGGTCCACTTTGCTAAATAATACCCCATTACTTGTTAAGTTAGTTCCTTTCGGGTACCGCCCGGGTATTTCTCGAATTTTCGTCGCGTTTTACCTCAATATTAAAATACCGTTAATATTCATAAAATTTTGTCCAGTTAAATTACTGATAATTTATTTCGGTTTTTGTCGGGTGAATTTACGTGTTACGCGCGTATCGGGTGCGGTACGCGCACTTTATTCGTTGCCGGGAGATTTGTGCAATAAGCTTTTACGTATGGCTTTGGGTTTCCAAAACTCATAATATTTTGTGAAAATATTATTTATTTTATATTCCGGGTGTCCGGTGTTCGTTTCGCTTATTTAAGTTTTACCGGGTAATCGCCAGTGTCCATACCGGATAGTTTTGCCTGTGCATGATCCTATCATGCTTTGCTATTAAACTCATGCATTCCTATGCATTATTTGGGAATTCCTATCTTTCTAAGGCCTCAATTAAATATTCAGCACATAATTACGGTTAATTACGTTAATCGCGTTTAATTAATTAGTACGGAATTACCTTAATTTTGCCGGTTGTTACATTTCATCAGTTCATTCCTGTACTCATCCATCTCCTTCTACTGATCCAACATTGCCTGAGCATGCTCCTCTTTCACCCGCTTCAATTCAGCCTCCGTTTCTGCCAACTTGCTCTCAAGACATTTGCCTTTATCATGGGCAATTTTCTGAACATCCTCAAGTTTAGTTTGAGCATCATGAAGATCTTTGGCAAGAGCATCCACAGATTTCAACAAATATTCATGACCCTAGCAGAGGAGAGAAGAAGAGTAAGTAATTTACATTCAAAATTATTTTTAACATTTCGATGTCATTCTCAGGATAAGACTATACCTGGAGAGTGAATTGGGAAATCTTCCCTAATACAGCATCAAAGTTCAACCCCTCGAAAGGGGTGATTTCCTGGGCAATGGTGGTAGCAGCACTAACCTTCCTCTTCTTTGAGGCACTAGCAACCCTAGATTTGGGAAGGTTGGAAGGAGGACTGACCATCTTAGAGCGAGATGGAGATGCTGAAGTAACCTTGGTTGCCTTAACATCCATACTGTCGATATCATCCAAGTCAAAGGAAGCAGGTTTTTTGGCTGGAATTATGACAATAGCAGGGTTAGTAAATAAATAAAATAATAAACACCCTCAGGATGTAACATAATATACTCACCAGACATCTCGAAGGCTTGACTGGTAGTATAACTTTTTTCCACTTCAAAGGTCCTTGTTGATTCAGGTAAGTCGTACACAGCTTTACACCGTAAGAAAGCTTCGTTTAAAGGAGTAGCTAACTTGGTAAAAAGAGTACCTGCTAAAGAAAATTTTTTAGAATGTTAACATCCTTAGGATGTAACTAAAAATTTCTTCATAAAAACTTTGAAAATTTTTACCACTTTTTAACCAATAAAGAGGAATCTCATCCCCATGAGGAATAGAGCTTCTCTTTACAAAGAAAAACTTTGTTTTCCAATTTTTCTCAGACTTAATCACATTATACAGAAAGGGTGGATCCTTTTCTATAAGTTGAAGGACATAACGCTGGGAGCCATGTGTCCTTAACTTATAAACATGAGACAGGTCCCCCACTTGAAGATGGACACCATGATTTTCGATGACTCTGCTACAGACCATCAGTATCTTCTAGAGTTCAAGCATGGCTTGGGAATAAGCCATCCCTGTCACATCAAAGAAATCTTTGATGAATGAGGGAAAAGGATACCTCAACCCTAGAGAGAATGGTAAGTACAGAAAACAGGCCCAAGTGGGAGATGCAAAATCAGATCTTGCATGAGGATCATAAGGACGAAACTCAGCAGAACTCGGAAAGATCTGTGAGTTCTTTAGGGCTTGAATGTCCTTATCAACAAAAGAACAGGTCTCTTGCTCTGGATGGATCAAGAGATTTTGGGGAATGAAGTCACTTGAAGTTCCTACACTCCCCGAAGCCCTTGTAGATCTTTTAGCCATCTTTGAAATATTAATAATATTTTGCAGGTGAAAGAAAAAGTATGAACAAGATGGAATAGAAATTACCTTCTTAGAAAAATCAAGAGTGATTATAAAGGAGGAGATATGCTCTAGATATAAAGGGCAGAAGATGATGTCGTGTAACGGTCATCACTTAATTACCGCTGAAGAAATAGCCGTTGTTATCTTGACGAGATGTCCCATCAGTCATCAGGTAAGATATTATGATTAAAAAATATATTAACCTTGAAAGATATTAACGGTAACATATTTTTTGGTGACAATTGTTGGTGGTGAAAATCCTCAAGATGATTTTACCTTACATCCCCGGTGTAGCATCCTCAGGATGCTGAAGGGATCAGCTGACTTCAGGATGTAGCAATATTTCAACATGTGTGCATCCTAAGAATGGACTAACGAATTACCTTTTTTTATATGTAATTGCAGGTACAACTAAGTTATAATATGGGTACATAAGTACTTTCCAACGTCTATATTATAACACTCAGTCAAAGGAGTCAAAGATTGAAGAGTAACTCATATAAACCAAAGGCTAATATCGAAGATGGAGTCAAAGTTGTAACTATTGCTCATTAAATGTCGGCGAAGAATTAGGAAACAGCTAAAGAAACGACTATATTCAGTTGAAACTCACCCAACGTTCACCTGAAAACATTAAAGGAGCTTAACTACATAGCGGATCTTGTGGGATACATTATTTACTTCCTTGTATTATATAAATGGGAATGATGGACGAGTATAGGACACATTGCTTTTACTAGAGCTATACACACACACTCAGCAACTTAGAACACTCACGAATCATTGTAATATTAGATCACTCGTCCACTCATTCATCCAAAGTTGTAATCCTTTTCACCACATTAATATTAACAAACAAGGCAGGGGCCTAGTCTCCTCCCGATGTTTTATGCCGGCGATCTATCATTGATCAAGGGCTTTCCTCGTACATCGAGTGTTGTTTCTTTATCGCATTTTACTTACAATTATCTATCTTAGCTTAATTCACATTTCATCCTAACAGTTTAAATCCTCAGGATATAACTGTCCACCCTCAATTTTCTCATCATCATCCCGAGCATAGTTGTCAATCCATTGTTTATTTATGTTAAGAAATCACCATCCTGAGAATAACACTTAGTTTTTATCAAACTAGCACTCTACCTCACTTTAACTAATTTGGAAAACAAGATTATTTTTAGTAGATAATTTTTGACCAAAACAACATCCGTGACATTATGAGCTTCTGTTTCCGGGAGATCAAACGGAGCTCGATAATACAATAAATAAAGAACATAACTAATACAGTGTGACACCAGGCAAATTCAGGTTAATACTTTACATACATTACATACATACAAGTCTACCTTAGCAAAAACATTTACTTAGCATTATACTTAATTGGATCAGTTAAGTCGTTTGGGATGATTTTGGAAATCATCGGGAGTCATTACATATTGAGAGTGGGGATTGGTGAACGAATGTGAACGTGTTAGTTATCGTGCATTATGTGTTTATAATCATTCTATGACTTATCGGTATGTGAATACGTGCTTATATGCGTTAAAATAGTGTTTAACGAGCCAAAAACCCAAAATACATGTTGTAGGCGATTAGGCAATTATATAGGAGATTACACGCTTTATTGGAGATTAAATGTAGGCGATTAGCCCTAATCGCCTATAACAGCACCCTACTCGCCTGATACCTCCTTGATGACTAGAAATGCCAATAAATACCACCCTTATGCTCCAAAACATCATTTGTGAAACCCTAACACGCCCCAAAGCTATCCCACACCATAACCAACCTCTGGAACACGTATATGCTTTGAAATCCATCCTTTCAAGCCTTACACATCATCCTTTAGCAAAACCCAAGGTGTGTTATCCTTCCTAAACCTTTGTTATGCTATTATAATGATCCCTAAAGGTCCAGACCTGGTTTTGCTATGTTTGTGTCTTTGAAAACCTTTCATTATGTGTTCTATGTGGTGTATTCATGCAAGATAGGATTTTTATGATTAAAACATGAGGATTCTTGTGTGTTTGATATCTTTCTGAGATAAAAAGGTTGTTAGCATGACTGTTGATGAGTTTGGGGGTTCATGGTTGTGTATTGTTGATAATAGGCGTTTTAACCCGTTTAAATGATTTAGAAGGATTAAGGATGATATGATGTGTTTTGTTGATTGTATGAGGTTAGGGTTTGTTCTAGGAGCATGTAGAAACAGTAGGATGTTGTTGTATAACGTTGTTATGTGATGAAATCTGGACAATTGCCGTTTAGGGTAAGTTTTGCATGTTGATGTAATTTTTCATGATAATATTGCCATTTTGGGAAATGTTTAACAATGAGGACTATTAGGACGATGATAAATTGGGGGGTTTTTTTACTTGGGATAGGTTGTTTAATGATTGGGGTTTGATATTGGGTGTTTGTACATGTTTCGGATCTGATTTGGAAGGTTAAACGCGCAAAATGGGGCCTGACACTGCAGGGGGCGATTAGGGGAGTCCTAATCGCTTATATTCCAGGAGAGTAGCCCCTACTCGCATACATACAGGGGCGATTAGCCCCTACTCACTTACACTTCATGCGATTACAACTCCTAATTGCCTATTTGACTTTCCTAATTGCCTGTTGACTTTCCTAAATGCCTAATTGATTCCTAATCGTGTGTTTTGCTACTGTAAGCGTATTTTGACATCCCGAAACATGTTTGGACACCTAGGAACATGATAGGAACCCCGTGACATGTCTAACAACCTGATAACACGTGTTTGGACTTGTATATGCGTTAATTAAACTGTATGCTAGACTTAGTGAACTTTTGCGCATGTTAAGTGTATAGTTGCACATGTATGCATGATATCTTGTATTTTGCTAACACGTGGAATGTCGGGTCACCAATGGGAAGTCGGGTCTTGTCTGGTGTGGTCGGTTAAACGTTTAAGCATCTTTTCAAACGTACACAGTTATAGTCTGGACTATTGGGGACTAATCAACCTGCGGGTTATTAGTGTAACATCTTATATGCTCGTCATGATAGGTCATCGGTAGTTGGTACTATCTATTGAGATGATTTACTTGTTTTGGGAAGAAAGCAACATAAGGTGAGTTTCACGGCCCCACTTTAAGTCTTTTCTTTTTCGGGGGAGAAACATGCTTCATACTTAGTTTCGTAAAAGATCATGTTATACTAGTGTTATATTCTTTTGACGTACTATACGATTCGTGAGGTCCCGGGGGAACCATGAGTATTCAAGGTTGCAAAGCGGGGGAAATATGGATAGATCTATTGGGACTGACAGACCCCACTCGTCGGTTGGAGGCCGGCGGGTGCATATTGTCTCGGTCATTAAAAGGTTGCCGTGGCGACAGTGGTACATATTCGGGCATATTCATGCACTATCTTGTTAGTAATGGTTTCCAAGTCGTAGTAGTAGCATTCATGCATTTAGCTAGCGCTATCATTTTAACTTAGTAGTAACATGATGATCTTGTATACTCTTAAAAGTTTATTATAAAACCTGTGAACTCACCAGCATTATACGTTGACAACTTTAAGCATGTTTTCTCATGTTGCTAAGGTAGCTGCATTGGATAGGCGCACGGGTCACATGGCGTCTAGTTTGCATTTCATGTTTTGAGACATTATCTTTTATTTTCTTTTAAAACCTTTAGATTATGGTTTGTACTTTGCTTCTGATGTATCGAATGGGTTTTGAACTTAATGGTTGACTACGTATTTTAAATCATATAGTGTCGTTTGTTGTGACCGTTGACTTAGATCCTGGTTTGTCACGCGCCTTGCGGTAAAACCCCAGATGTGGAATTTGAGGGTGTGACATACAGGGAACAAGTGAATATCAAGTACATCATGAATAAATAAATAATGCCAACCTAATTCAACTTTCTGATCAACAATCGTGTCATTATCTTCACTTGCATCCGGTAACCTTTTGGTTCCTTTATCCCTCAATTGTAATACAAATGTTACTTTCTTTGATTTTTTTCTCCATCTCTTAGCTACAATTAATAAAAACGCAAAAGAAAACCGATATTTCAACCTGAATGCACATGTGCAACAACATTATTTTGTTAAATACAACAAAACAAATGCACACGTACATTATTGTTAATGGCCTAATTATAACAATATGTTCTTTAACATTACTTTTAACATTAGAAACACATTCAGGGCACCCCCATGAAACTCTTTGCAATCAAACCAACAATCTACAAAATCTTAATATCACACAATAATTACATCAAACAGGTGGTGTGCATATTCTAATGCAGTAAATAAAAACAATTACCGTCCGAATGAACCGATTGCAGACACCAAAAACAGAGGGCTGAACAGGTACCTGATTAGGATTTGCAAAATGGGTTTATGTAAACAATATGTATAATGTACAGAGAGAGAGAGAGAGAGAGAGAGAGAGAGAGAGAGAGAGAGAGAGAGAGAGAGAGAGAGAGAGAGAGAGAAAGAAGAGACGTGCCTACTTCATTCATTCATTCCTCTTATATCTCACATCTTCATTTGATCCAATTAGGGCTCAGGACTCCTTGAAGAGGTAATTAGTCACCGAAGACGATTACACCTAGAAATTAGGGGAACCACAAGAAGAGAGCAGTGCATCAGTAGAATTGTTGAAATACTCATTAAAGAAATTAGGACTCCTTAAAGAAATTAAGGGAACCACAAGAATACGATTACACCTGGAAAGTAGACTCCTTTGTAGCTTGTGGAACTCTCGTTGTTCTGGATTTTAAAACCCTAGATGTGGTTTATGTGATATTTACATTAATACCCCTTGTTTCACATTTGTTCGTTGGTTCTCTCTTTAAAATTGGTTCTCGTATGATCCATACCCTATATATATATATATATATATATATATATATATATATATATATATACTACTATATATAAATGAAAGCAAAGTTTGGACACATGCCATCATATGGAAGCATAGTTTTTGTTTTTCCTACTCATTAAGCCACATGGAACATCTATAATACAACTTCAATTTTATTCAAACTCTCATTAAGCCACATGGCACATCTATAGTACTAATTAAATAATATGTGGGCCACTAATTAATTATATCTTACTAACATTGTTATGATTTCAAAATTCAAATTAATGAGAGTCAACATATGTGGGCCACTCTAACATCTGTTATACTTAGAACTTTACATCCGTTACTTTAAATTATGTGGGCCACTCAATATAAGCTCTGCACAAATCTTTAACAGATGTTACTCTAAATTTGAGCTCCAAATTTGAATTTCAAAATCAAAACCCCCTGATAAATAAAAGAAGGAGAGAGAAACAACCATTTTTATTTATTCATTCAATCTGCTTTCGTTTTCTTCTTCCACTTTTCTTCTCTCATCTCTCTTAATCCTTACAACAACATCAGTGTTCATCTCTACATAACCATCGGTGTATAATAACTTGAAAGTATCGACCCAGTTGACTGAAGGATCCGAGAGGTATAAAAATAGGAATTCGAACATGGTGGTAGTAATTGTTTGTTTGAGGATTGAATGGTGAGAAGTGAAAGAGAGATAAAGAGCTTCAGAGAGAGAAAGTGGGAGATCAATGGGTTCCAGGGTTCCGATGATGGCGACAGTGGTTCACAGATTCAGCTGCTGCGCCTTCAGGTGAAGACTAAACCTTCGTATCAAAGCGTTTGGAACGACGACTGGGGTTAGGGCTGGCAATGGGTAACCTGTTAAGACACGATAAGACCTGTTTGACTGAAAAGTACACTATTTGATTTTTTGACTTTTTTTAATACTTAGAATTAAGAGGCAAAAATCTTTCATTTCCCTTTTTTGGTACATAAAACATAAAACTGTGTTATAAACATGAGATATAAATGAGTTAAACGAGTCATGTTCATGTTTAGAACTTATTGTTCGCGCGCGTCAGAGACCTGTTAACCTGTTAGGGACACGATTTGCCAGCCCTAACTGGGGTTTTGTGTTCGTTTCGGTTGTCGTGCAGAGAGTGGTTGCTTTTAAGGATGTTGCCGGTGGTGGAGACATTTTCCGGCTACCGGCCGTGTTTGGCAGCAAAGTATTTTCCTACATGCAATTGTCCATGTTTCTAAATCACTTATGTTATGATTTAATCAATGGACTGAAAAAAATATTCAAGGTTAGAACATACTTCCAAGTAAGTTCCAATTTGTTTGTTATTGTGTGATTTTGTTAGCTTCTGCTTTTGATTAAAGTATTTTTAGATACTTTGATTTGGGTTATCTGTATGTGTTCATAAAACTTATTGGGGCTTAGGGTTTTTTAGTTCTGTTCAATGCTTTGTGAAGTATTTTGATGATAAAATGGTAACATCATGATTCAAAGTTTCAGGGATTCAAGTTGTATTTAATTAAAGTAATATTTCAAAATCGGATTTCCTATTTTGATTAAACAAAGGCATGGTTAATTTTGTTAGATTTTTACAATTTAGTTGTTTTGAATATTGTCTATGAGCAAGTCATTGCAAAATTATCGTTTATGATGAAGTCATTATATTATTTAAGTGATTGAAGTTTATTTTAACAAGCATATGTGTGACACCCGGCATGTTTGGGTCAATATTTTATAAACACATAAGTCTACCTTAGCGAAAAACGTTTATTAAACATACTTGACCGGATCAGTCGAGTCGGAACACAGTCCGTATTGTCCAGGGTTCAATGATTTGGAGGATAATTGGGTTAGTCACACACACACAAACACGTTACGAGTCCCGTTGTTGGTGAATTACATAAACTAAATTAGGTGTTATGCGTAGATTGATTCTTATATGGTGGATTATATGCAAATATGTGTTTAAAACGATGTGTAGATGATTATCCATGCTTATATATGTTAAACATAGATTAAGATTGCATGTTCATGTGCTAGGATGCGTTAAAATGCGTTAAACACGACAAACTGGAAAAACTAGAAAACACAGGTCCAGGTTCGACCCATAGCGTGGGGGCGAACCTGGAAATGAACTTGGTTCGACCCTCAATAAAGGGGCGAACTTGGGATGTGAAATCAATAGAAGTTCATTCGACCAGTAAAGGTACATTCGACCCTGAGCAAGGGGCGAATTTGGACTAGTATAAATACCACACTTTGTCATTTTTTCACCATTTTACAGACCCTAAACGCCTCTAAACACTCTCTAGTAACTTTAATCACTGAGAAGGAGTTTTTGCTGTTGTTTTCCATAATCTAACCTACAAACATCTTCTAAACAAAGATCTAAGGTGTTCTTCATCCTAAATCATTTTTTAAGCATTTCAATTCGTTTTCATTAAACCCCAAGAGTCCAGATCTGATTCAAACATGTTTTCATGGATAAAAAACCTTCCTAATATCTTTCTAAACAAAACCTATTCATAAACAATGAGTTTTCATACAAATTAACATGTGTTAATGGTGTTTATGTGGTGTTATGTATTGTTTGATGATTGATTGCTGTATAGATGTTATAACAATGATCTAGGACTGTTATTGATAATGATTTATGATTGAGATAGGTTACAATTGATTATTGATGATGTTTTGCTCATTTTGGGGATTTTGGGTTAGATCTAGGGCTTGTTCATGATGATAGTGATAAGGATATGATTGGGGGTTTCTTGTTCATGATAATCTGAATATATTAAGTTGACTATTGATTGATTTCAGAAAGTTTCCTAATTGGGTAAAGATTGCATGCATTTGATGTGACATCTCCATAATTTACTATTTTGGGTAACTTGTAAAACGAACGGATTTTGGAATAAAATTGGTAGGGTTTTGTAGGAATATGTTAATGATAGTTGACTGCTGTGATTGGTGATGTTTCGTGATGTTTTTAGACCGTTAGATGCGTTTTGGTGCGTTTTATGAAGTTCTGCTGCAAAGGGTCGAACGTGGAACTCATTCGACCCTTCGTGGGGTCGAACGTGGCTCAAAAGGGACGAATGTGGCTCAAAAGGTTCGAACATGGCTCAAAAGGGTCGAACGTGGCTCAAAAGGGTCGAACGTGGCTCAAAAGGGTCGAGTGTGGCTCAAATGGGTCGAAGGTGGCTCAAATGGGTCGAATGTAGCACCATAGGGTCGAATGTGGGTGTTTGGGGGTCGAATGTGGTGCCTGGGGTCGAATCTGGGTGCCCGGGGGCTAATTAACACGTGTTAGGGTCGAATTAACATACGTTAAGGTCGAATAAACATATGTTAGGGTCAAATAAACATGTGTTAGGTCAAATGAACTTGTGAATAGGTTGAATGAACATCATGAGGGTTGAAACAAGGGTCCATGGGTCGAACCAGAAGCCCTTGGGGGCGAACCAAACACAGGAAACTCCCGATTCGATCTTACGACTTCGTATATGCGATTTTTTATGCAAACTATTGTGTTTTATGCTTGAAGCTTATGTGTTAACCTTATGTGCATGACTAATTGATGTAATGGGTCACCAACAGGATGTCGAGTCTGTCTGGTATGTCTGGTTAACGTTTAAACGCACTTTTTAACACATGTAGTCAAGATCTGGACAATCGGGGACTAGTTAGCCTTCGGGTTAGTAGTCATCACACTTATGTAAACTTATTGATAGGTTGTCATTAGTTGGGATTATCATACACGTGTTGGATTTCTAATTATCAGAAGACGCACTCTAAGGTGAGTTTCACGGCCCCACTCTTTTACTGGTTTTACATTTTCGGGGGAGAAAACATGCTGTATTCTTTGAACGTGTGTCAACTATGTTTTCATAAAAGGCGTTTCAACTATGTTTTCATTAAAGGTGTGTCAACTATGTTTTGGTATTCACGAATTCATTGGGTTTTGGAGTATTCATTATGTTTTCGAGTATTCATTATGTTTTGGAGTATTCATTATATTACTATGCGATCATTGGAAGTCCCGGGAGAACCATGAATGTGCGGGGAATGCATAACGAGGGAAATGTGGATAGATCTATTTGGGCTTGACCCGCCCCACTCGTCGACTGGAGGTCGGACGGGTGCATGTTGTCTCTTAGGTATTCAGTATTCAGTGTGCGGTATTCAGTATTCAGTATTCATTCGGGCACGTATTCAGTATTCACATATTCGAGTCCAGTAATGGTTTTCCAATCGTAGTAGTAACAGGTATTCATATGTTTTGCATGCATGTGGTCTGAATTGACCATGGGTATTCATTTGGGAGTTAGTATTCATTGAGTCGGTATTCATTAAAAACCTGTGAACTCACTGGCATTATTTGCTGACATTTTAAGCAATGTTTGTCTCAGGTCGCTAAGGTAGCAGCTGTCGATAAGTACACGGAGTCTCACGGCGATTAGGAATCATAAGCATGTTTTGTTAAACATTTCAGACTTTGAGTTTTACTTTTGAGTTGTAATAATACATTTTGCTTCCGTTGTGTTTAAACGGTTTCGAAACTCAATGGCAGTTTACGTTGTTTTCATATCATATAGTGTCGTTTATTGTGACCGTTGACTTGGATCCTGGTTTGTCACGCGCCTCGCGGTAAAACTCCGCAAGAGGAAATTGAGGGTGTGACAATATGAATTTCAAAATTCAAGTTATTATATGATAAATGGTTGTTGGTGTCACGGTTCTGTTTTGTAGAGAGAGAAAGAGAGGCATCAGAGATACCCGCCACGCGTCGAAGCTGGAGGAAATGAATGAATTGTTGCGGAGGTTTGTGCAGATTGATCTTCAGTTGCAGATTGCTAGGAATGGAGCTGAAGCATTGACTGTAGGCATTTAGAAAACCTACTCGAATCCGGCCTCCATTCAGAGTTGGTATGTTTGATTTAATTTGATTAACTTATAATATCACCCGGGTGATATTATGTAGATATCCCCTTGCAAAAAACCTAGACACCCCTCACCACGGGACGTGGAGCCACAACGGACCGTGGAAAGGAAAAAAAACAGAAAACCATGGGCCGTGGAGACCCCACAGGACGTGTAATGATAGAAATTGGAAATATTAGCGAAGTTTCAATAAATAAAAACATGTCGTGATTAATATTATTTGAAGATTAACAGTGGTTTTAATCGATGATGACGATGCAATATTAATTACTTTCTTGCATATTCTCATTTAAAAAAAGAGGAAATGGGTTTTTCGTCGTCTCAAAGTGTACAAATCGGCGATGATGAACTATTGAGGTTACTGACTGGCTGTAATTAAATTATTATTCATCATTTACTGTTGGTTAATCTGAATAGAGTTGATGATGATGCAATGATAGTTCCTTTAGATTATTGTGAATCATTTACTGTTGGTCCATTATAAATTTGATGTTCAAGTGTATCAACTATTGATTTTAAATTCCAAATACCGTAATTTTCTAACATGGATGGCCTGTATAATTAAACCTACTACTTATGCACATTTTGACATCTTAATGAAAATGTGTTTATTTTAACAAAAAAAGAACTAGAAATTTTATACCGTAAAAATACTGTGATGTTATATTGTGTGATTAGTGAAATTACCTTCTATTTTCAGGTTCGAGGTTCGACATTTCCATCAGGTCTTAAAGGTTGGAAGAATTAAACAAGCCGGAAAATACGACAATATTATCAAGCTAGGCCAAAGAACGAGCATGCTTTTTATGTAGTTTTAGGCTAAACAGATTTTTAAGCGTTGTATATCTATATTTCATCATTAAACCCCTCCTGCAATGAGATGTATCAGTCATATGCACAATGGTTATGCTCACAATTTTTAGTTGACTTTTTGTATCTTGTAATATGTCCAGTTTTATGTTACTGTATACATGAGTCCCAAATGTTATTCTTAAACTTTGATTTTTAAACTACAAAGATGGTTTTAAATAACTATTGAGGAACTGATCAGTGGGTTTAGGGACTGATCAGTGGATTATTAAGGTCTTTTTCCAGAAACGTGAGTCTGTTTATTAAGGCCTGTTTTAGAAAAGTGGGTCTATTAAGGAGATCTGTTGCAAACAAAGTCTGTTTACTAAGGTGTGCTACAGAGCAGTGGGTCTGTTAAGGAGATCTGTCTGAAATAGTTGTTGCTACTAACAACTATTTAGTAAGGTCTGTTTTATGAGCGAGTCTGTTTAGTAAGGTCTGTTTACTAAGGTCTGTTTCAAAGCAATGGGTCTGTTTAATAAGGTATGTTTAGTAAGGTCTGTTTAAAATGACATATGTTAAACATGTTCACTTGATCAGCTTAAAATTTTCAAAAAAATATGTGGCCATTCATTAATATATTTAATTTAACATCTGTTATTATATCAAAACTAAAAATATTAATATATCTAACATTTGTTACTAAATTAAAGCTTTAAAATATTAATATATCTTAAATCTGTTAGTACATCAAAGCTTCAAATATTAATGTATCTTACATCTGTTAGTACATATATGGACAATTCATAAATATATTTAATCTAACATCTGTTAGTATATAAAAACTTAAAATATATGTGCGTCTATAATAATATATGGACAAAATCCAAGCATGATTGTGCTTATTCACAAGCATGGTTGTGATCAGGAATGAGCATGGTTATGCTTAGGTGTGGCATAGTGTGGCATGATCGTGCTTATTCACAAGCATTGTTGTGCTTAGGAATGAGCATGGTTTATGTGTTTTTGTTTTATGATTTCTAAGGTGAGTTTATATACATGCTTTTAAATATACATTCCCTTTTTAATGTGCATTTGAATTCCACATGAAGTGCGTCTAAAATTTTATAACGTGCGTTTAAAAACATGAATGTGCGTTTGTTTGTTTGGAGTTAACTACTAATGAAGAAATCTTCTAATGTTGGTAACTATTGATGAGTTGCAACATCTTATAGCAACTGTTTAACATATTGAAGCAACTTCTAAAGATATCCTCTGATGTTGGTAACTACTGAGAGAAACAACAGCTGAAGAAGAAACAACAGCTGGTGAAGAAAACTACTGATTCTTCAAGCATGATCGTGCTTATTCACAAGCATGGTTGTGATTAGGAATGAGCATGGTTATGCTTGGTGTGGCATGGTGTGGCATGATCGTCCTTATTCACAAGCATGGTTGTTGTGCTTATTCACAAGCATGGTTGAGCTTAGGAATGATCATGGTTGTGCTTAGGAATGAGCTTGGTTGTGCTTATTCTTTCCGTGTTTTTCACACAGGATTTCATTAGTGTGTGTGTGATATATATATATATAGGGGCGGTTATTCTACAAAGTAAAGAAACGTGCGAAGGATGCGAAGGCACTTTTGTACATGATAATTACGTAATGATAATTAACGTAATGTTTTGTATGTTCATGAGAAACATTACGTAATTATCATTACGTAATTATCATGTACAAGATGCCTTCGCATCCTTCGCACGTTTGTATAACTTTGTATTTGAACCTGCCCATATATATATATATATATATATTATATATATATATATATATATATATAAATATATAGAGATATATATATATTTGAAAAAGGTTAATCATACATGGTACTCATACATGCATTCTTCCCATTGAGAGTGCCATATAGGATTCCATATGGCATTGAGTTATTTTAGGAAAAAAAAAAATTTAAAAACAAAATTGGATTTTTCTCTCTCATGTTTCATCCCATAATTTTTAAACGTTAATATCTTTTATATACGAGATTTTTTAAGAAAAAAATTACACCAAATTAACGAGCGTTTTATTA
>JAUTDX010001721.1:0-61888 GCA_030844895.1 Ambrosia x helenae | reverse complement strand
CGACCTTCAAAAAGAAGATCATGTTAAATTAAAAGCATCAAAGGAAACACTACTGTAAATATAACTCATAACCATATGTTCATACCAAAGCATTCATGGCCCCAGCTTTCTTGTGATGATCGAATTCAGGCCTTTTCTCTCGAGAAACATAAATAAGACGTGTAATTCTTTTCCTTCAACGTCTCGGACGCCATCACTCCCAAGAAAAACCTGTTGTAAACAATTTAAAATAAAAGAAAATGAGCTATTAGCTATGAAAAATTGTTAAATGACGCATGTCTACGCACCTGGATCATTCCAGGATGATCCCTAACGTTGTTTCCGGGCCATGGAGTACCATCTTGCATGGTCCATCCATCCTCAGGAACCTTTTGTGACATGGACACAAGCCCGTTTATCCGTATCTTAAACTCCTCATAATCCCTCTGCATTTCAAATGGTTAAATATGTAATCAGATTTCTGGCTGTCATATCTAAGTTATTAACAAAATAAGTCATGTTAGGGTAGATTTTTAATTAACTGGGCCGTATTTAGACTTGTTAGCCTGTTTAATTAACATGTCGACCTGCCAACCTGTCGCATAACCCATTTATAACAAAAACAAAACAATACAAGGGAGAATGTGTATATATTTTTTTAAACCTTCATAGCACGACGTTCACGGACAAATGTGGGATGTACTTTGTCTTTAAGATAGTCAACCTTTCAGCAAAATACCGCTCGGGAGCACGTGGCTCTATGTTAAACTTCTTGCAAAATGGAACCCATTTCCTTGCAAACTCGGATGTTTCTGAGAGTGCTTCAAATGTAAGCATGGCGGCACCATCGTCAGAGACGTAACAAGCAACCTTGTTCACAGGATAATCCACTGCAAGGATGGATAAAACCGTGTTTGCAGTAATGAGTGGCGGTTCTTTTGACGGATCCACTGTGCTCACAAACAGTCTACAGAAGCTAGCTCACAAGCCTTCCCATCTTTTTCATACCTAATCACAATTTAACAAAAATTTTTACACATACGACATAGGATAGCATAGTACCATGTAGCGTGTTTAACCAAGGTATGTACTACAAGTCTACAACTACAAAAACATATATATTATATTGGATCTACATTGGCACCACATGTCATTATAAAAAGGGTCCGCGTTACACAATTGCATACCCTAACCTCTTCTAGATCCACCCCGTACCTTGGGCGGACATAGGGTGTTTGTTTCAGATGCAATAATGTGTTGAGAAGCTAAAGAACCACATAATGCATTTGTACTTCTTGCTTTCAATGTCGGTCTTTGTTTCTCTCACCCACTACTAGTCTACTACTAATTATCTTTTATGCATTATCTACAAGTAGATTATGTGGTTCTCAACATATGATTGGTTCTGAAACGAACGTGTCCCTATATATAAATATACAACAACTTATGTGAGCCTAGATAAGAGGGAGTGATGTATATACCTTAAAGACAGTCGGTCCAAGTATGTTTCACGCTCAATGGGAAACCACTTTGGGAATTGGTCTAAGATCCAAGAAACAGCAAACCATATCTCACAAATGACTGATGTAAGCCACAAACCAAATGCATCCTTGACAGGATGAAGGATTCTGTAGTGAAAGAAGAGGCCAAGAATCGCCATAACGCAATAATATGAACATTCTATATGGACTTATCTTGCTTGAAGGGATCGGTAGCTTCCTTGACAGTGGTTGCCTCCCTTCATCCATCCTATAATACAATATTGAGTAACAAATCCATTAACCAAAGATTTGTTTGCCTTCCCAATTCCAAAATCAACAATTTTATAAACTTATTAAGATACTCATATATTCTTAATTCTCTTTATGCAAAGTAGAATGCATAATTGTGAAGTTTTTTTTTTTTTTTGTAATGAAAAGAGGAAGCTTAAGTTGTGTAATAGACTACATTGAGTTACGACATAACCGAAGAATCAGTTGATATGAAAGAAAGAACCAACAGGGCAAATCGGGATCATCTAGATCTCCATCTCCATGCCCACCGCCACCATCATTTCCTTGGTGCTTAGCCATTGCTAGTTTATCACTCTGTCTTTTCCTCCATTCCTCCATTCTGTCCTTCCACGCAACAGTTCCATACCCATAAACTGCTAAATCTTTCTTCGGTCTAGCGGCCTAGGTGGCACTGCCACAACCACACAACAACCACATCAAGATTAAGCAAAAAACTATGCATAACTAAATCAAAACTCAACCAAAAAATAAGCAAATACTTACTAGAGACTGATGAAGCAGTATCAAAAGGCTGCATAGGATGGACTCGTTTTGCACGTTCCATAAACGGTGGGATGATTATAGCATGACTGTCACCATCCTTCAGTTTGAAAGTTCAAATTATTTTAATAATAACAACAACAACAACAATAATAATAATAATAATAATAATAATAATAATAATAATAATAATAATAATAATAATAATAATAATAATAATAATAAATAATAATAACAATAGCTCAGCAAGCACTAAGATATTTAATCACAGCTGATTATGTTATTAAGGTTACTTAACATCACATAATCACTTTTGAATCACATATCAAAATGCTCCATAACAAATAGCATTGTTCTATTACCTCTAGACCATGAGCATGAAGAGGGATCTTGTGGCTACGACCGTTTGCATCGACCTCTAATGGACCAGAAATATTGGATACACTAGGCCTAAAATTCAGGCGCGAAGGAAGTTCAGAAAAACGATGATGAGGGTCTCTCCTATCGTTGTTCCGGAGATCAAATTCATCAACCAAATCATCAAATTCATCCTCTTCTTCATCACCATAAACTCTTGGACTCCCTAATATTAACACTTCCAAGTCAGTCTTTGATATTCAGTTATTCACCAAATGACACTTAAAACTTCATAATGTCGATACCTTTGATTCGTTTGTATCTAGTTTTGCATTGAGGGCAAGCTTGATCACCCTCTCGTCTTTCGTATTCGTAACAAGATCTGCATATAGGGAATGCACATTCATTACAAGCCACAAATGGCTCCCATCAAGTGTTATTTCAATCTCGTCTCCGCAAATTCGACAAATCTGTCCACTCAATTCTTTTACAGATGTTACCTGTTGAACCAAACATATTAAGTTTACAACAAGACACCAAATGTGAATTCATCATCAAACTATATTAAATAAAAAGATCATGAACATCAAATCTTGGTTGCCATGAAGGTGTGCCTCATATAGTTATGGGTAAAAAATGGTCAAAATTCGGTAGGTTTCGTAGGAGGTCTATATGCAAAAACATGGCCGGCCCTGAAAATTCAGGTGCCCGGGCCGAGCCGCGAAATATGTGCCCTTTAGTCTTAGGTCTTTTAAGCAATGTTTTCGTAGCTGAATTGGACATTGAACCGGTGTCCTTACCGGTTCCCTAGTCGGACCAGTCAAACCGGATATAGAAATGAAAGTCTCGTAATAATTATAAAAATGACTATGTTTGGCTAATTGCTCATAAAAAACTACCATTTTTTTAAAATTCCATAATAATTTGAAGGGCCATAATTACAGTATCACAACACAAATCTCAAGTAACACACTTCAACTTTTTTTTTTAATTCTGTCGTATCCTTCCAATCTAGTTTATTATGACTCATCTTCTTCCTTATCTACTCTTTACCTTCTTGCGTTTATAATCAGTGATGTTCAAGATGAGATCTTTTTTTGGTCGAAAACAGAAAGAAAATGCTTGCAGAAAAAGAAAAAAAACACTCGTCGCCGCTCAAAGTGCCCCTTTAGAAATTGGGCCCGGCCGGGAGTCCTCCCCGCACCCCCTCAGGACCGGCCATGTGCAAAAACAACCTAATGGGTGCATAATTATGAAACGTTTACTTGATAAATAGTTTTATATGTAAAACAAATGAGAGATATACAATTTCACTTGGTAAATAAAGCTTATTTTTGGTTGTACATAGACATGCGCCTCGGACTTTGAGAATAAAATGTCTCTCTAAGCGCCTCGTGCTTTTCTAAAGCAATATCAAAAGTTGAAGTTTTAAAGCAATGGGAATCTATTTGGAGCTATCTGAACACTGTTATAATAACTCAAAAAAAAAAGAAGATGGAAACTTTTCATCTTCAAACTAAAACATGAAGTAACAAACCATTAAACAAAATAACAACCTAAAGAACCAATGAAGCCTAGCTCAGTTGGTGAAACAGGGAGCTAGAGCAGGGGTCATGTGGTGTTGAGCGTTTGATTCGATCGGAACCATATTTACCACATGCAGGGGTTCCATCTGGGGAAATCCCCAATCCAGGTGGGATGAGTAATCAATACAGGCTGGCTCAGGGTGTTGGCCGGAGCTCCACCGGTTGCACCACTTGCCGTTCAAAAAAATAAAATAAAAATAGAACAATCTAAAAGAAATAGAAATTAAATCAATGTTTTAAAAACCGGTTTTTTTAATTATACCGGATTTGGCTAAAAAATGGTTCAACAGGTTGAACCGCGTTGTACCGGGCGGTTCAACCAGGTTGATTAGTTAGCTATATAATTTTATAAATCACAACATTAACATAAAAAATAATCTAAAAGTACATAATTACATACTAAAATACTATAAAAAAATTGATCAATAATTAAAAAATAATCCAAAAAATAATCTAAAATTTTTAATTTTTGAAAGTTATTCCTTAATAAAAAAATAATCTAAAAATAACAAAAAAAACTAACCTATGCCGGTACCGGTATAACGGCAGTATAAAATTAATACCGTTTACCATATTTACTGAAGTGTTTCGTACCGGATTTCCATCAGAAAACGGTAATGCCGGTATAACTGGCCGGTATTTACCGGTTTTAAAACATTGAATTAAATACAACAACCTTATAGCCGATTAATAGATTATGATTTTTAAAAATTTTTAGACATTTACTGATTTTGGGTAATTATTTATCGGGCTGATCACTAGATTGTGTATTAAATGGTAGAGCTTAAAAGTTAAAAGTCCAAGCCCATTCGTAATTATGTGTAAACATTTTAATTCTATATAATTAAATAACACATAAAATATTAAAAAAAAAAAGCCAAAAAAACATAATACATATAATAATAAATATTTTTAGTATTCCTTTGGGTCTTTAACATTTTCTTTAATATAATCAAATAACACATAAAAATATTAAAAAAAGCCAAAAAAAACATACTACATATAATAATGTTAAAGTGAAGGGGATTGGGAGGAACTGATCGGATGGTGGTTTTGACATTGAAGGAAGCGGCGGACTGTAAAGGTGGGTTGTGAAAGGTGGGTAGGAAAAGAAGATGGTGACAGACGCGTACACACCAATGAGTTTACTTAAATGGCCCTCTCCAAACATAGGAAGTTACAAAAGTAGCCCTCGCTGTTTTTAACACTCTCGGCGCATTTTAGCACTTTTGCACTGGTCCTAAGACCTACTCAAAATGTTATATTAGATAATATTCCCTTGGGTCTTTAAAACATATAAAAAAACACTTTTTAGCTAGAAAATATAAATAAGCCAGACAAGCTGACTCATTTAAGTTCAAGTTCAAGCTCTGACACAACCTGACTCGGCTCAGTTAAATCCTATCCTACTATTAAATAAATAAGAATTTTGTGCTAACATTTTAGAAGTGAACTTACCCTCCCAATTTCATCTGCATTGATGAGAATAAACTCATTTTTGATATGTGAACCTGCAATTAGTCTTCCATTGGTACCCATTGAAGCAATACAACACTCTTCACACACTCTCTTCAAATACACTTCTAAACCCACATCAAGAAACTTAATGCAAACAGGGATAATCTTCTGACAATATATATAATACAGAATCTAACCCCACATTATTATTAATATTATTATAATCAAGTGGTAAGATTATTATTATAATCAAAGAAAGGTTTTAGAGAAAACATGAAGCTTATTGCGTAATGAGGAAGATAAACATATGAAGCAAACAAATGTGATTCAACAGTCGGGAAATGGTCGTTGATGGTGGGGCCCACCAAGATATATATACGATGGGCCCACGAGATGGGAAAGGGTTAAAAGGGTCATATTAAGATTGTATTCTCTGACTGATCGAATCTTGAATTCTTAAAGATATGACGACAGTACAGTTGTTGTAGTGTTTGAGGACTTTCTAGATGGTCAAGTGCACTATGAGTTGTACAATATGCATGTTTAATTGTTTTTTTTAACTACTAACAAACGATATCCCGACTTCTTGTGTTATTCAGCAATTGGTTACAAAAGCAAATCATAAGCTCTTGAGTGAAGACACGTCTTAGGTGTCTGCCCACAGGTTGCGCTAGGTAGCCAAAACCCACAAAGCCACCAGTTTCGGGGAAAACCTAACCACCACCCGCTTAAAGGCACGACAATGAAAAATCAGTAAAACCTGGTGAGATAGGATTAGACCTGACACCTCAAAGAGGCTAGGCTCTACTTGTCATTTCTCTTGTGACTCCACCACAAGGGTGGGGGCATGTTTAATTGTACCTACCTTATTTGAGGGTTTTTGAGTGATTTTGCACTTTTACATGTTTAAATTGTAGCTTATTCATCACCCATTATTTGATAGAGTGGTGTAAGGAAGTGAATATAAGAGCTTGAAGTCATTTAGTCTCAATTTCGAATCTGATCCAGATGGGTTTTTCGTAGTAACCCTTTCGGCGGTGAGTTTTTCCCGGAATTGATGGTTTGGTGAACTTGGGTTACCCAATGAACAACCCATTTGTCCAGTGCTAACCCACTAATAGTTTAAACGATATTTAGTTGGTCATTCTAAAAAAAATTCTAACTTATTTGAGTGATTTTGTACTTTTGCAAATCTAACTTGAATATATTAATAAGTATTTTCAATCCTGTTATTTTCTATAAGGATCTTTATTTAGATTCGAGGGACTCGGGTAAAACTCAGGGGTGTGAATTTATGACTCGACTCGAACCTAAGCTTATTTACCACGCATCATTTGGTGGAGTTGTATGGGGAAATGAATATAAGAGCTTGAGGTCATTTGATCTCAAGTTCGAATCCGATCCAGATGGGTTTTACCGTAGTGGGCCTTTCGGTGGTTAGTTTTCCCCCGAAATAGTGGTTTAGTGGACTTGAGCTGCCTACTGAACAACCATTTATCCGATTCTAACCTACTGACAGTTCATATAATATTTTTGCTTTCTTCGGTGGACTGATTCCTAGCCCGGGTCCCGGGATGACATCAACTCACTAACCAAGACTAAAAAAAATTGTAGCTTATTTGAGTGATTTTGTAATTTTGCATATCTCACTTGAATATATTAATAAGTATTTTCAATCATGTTATTTTCTATAAGGATCTTTATTTAGATTAGAGTAGAGTTTTTACGGTGTGTTTTATGTTATATATTTTTTTTATGTATTTTATGTTATATTTATAACTTAAAATATAAATTTGTATAAGATTTTATAACTAAAATATAAATATTTTATATACGCTTGTGGTTTTTGTAGTAAAATTTTAATTTTAATTTTAATATATTAGTTTGCGAAAAAAATAAAAAAGTTCGGATTGAACGGGTTGGGTTTAGGTTAACCCGTGAATATTCAGGTCGTGTTCGTGTAAATTTTCGAGCTCGGGTCAGGTTTAGACCCATCAACTCGCAAACACGACCCGCCCCTTCACGTCACCCATATTACCCTTCCTTCCATTTGGTGGGCGTTGCCTCTTGTCTCATGTGATTTTTAATGGGCATTGGGGGCTCTTCTTCTTCTTCCATTTTTTTAATTGTGTGCGTTGATTGATTATTTTTTTGCTCCTTATTTGTGTTTAAAAGCAAAGTCCCATTTGTCTAGATACCTCGCGGAGTAAAAGTCGATTCGTCTTGCCCACCACCCCTTCTAGTCGTATGTCAAAAAAAACATTTTAACATATATCAAGTTTAAATCAAATATAAGGTTCTTTAGTAACTAATGTCCATAAAGATTGCTATTACAATGCTTTCACAAAAGTTTTTTTTTTCATAAAAATATTTAAGCAACACAAAATAAGACTATTGTTTTCTAAAATATAGGTTACATTGGCCTTTGGGTCGCAGACAAAATGTGTTTCCGGATTAAAAACCATGTTGATTGTAGATATAAGACTAAGTATGTGAGAGCCCACCCCTTGTGGTGTGGTGGTAAAAGTGTTGGGGTTATAAAAAGAAGGTTAAAAGTCCAAGCCTTATAAAAGGCAAAAAAAGTTTGTAATAAAAATGGGAGAAAATTAGCCGTTCAAAAAAAAAAAAAAAAAAAAAGAGACCGAGTATGTGATTAATTTTATATTTTTCAAAAATTTGAGTTAGAAAATGGGAATAAAGTGATCCTGACCTATTGTCTCTCCGTAATAAAATTGGAAACGATAACACTAATATGTTAGATTTTAATTTATGAGAAAGTTTTTGGTACAAACCTTTAATATGAGAAGCGTAAGAAAAAAAAGAAAGTGCAACACACGGATTTGGCTGTTTTTTGGAATGGTATTTCGGTCCTTTGTGCGTTGTTCCTATTTAAGCGGCTTCGTTGTTTTAATTACAACTACCACTGTCGTTCTCCACCGTCATTCCCGCTAGGGCTGTGCAAAGGGTCAGGAAAGGAACCGACCCGACCCGACCCAGACCCATCAGAACCATATACCCTTTTATTGTTGAAATTAAGAACCACGAACCGAACCTTAAAAGACTATGTGGTTCCAGGTCCTAAAGGTTCTGATGGGTCGGGTAAAGGGTCTGGCCCTCTAGAACCATTTAATGTACTAGCCACTTTTAGAGGATTACAATTCTTATTCTTTTACCATGCTCGTAAAAAAATTCCTCCATATGGTTCTAACAATAGCCCATGAGTTTTTTTAAGTCACTTTTCGTTTCTTGACTTATGTTTTCGTAACAATTTTGTCATTCTCATCACTGAAAACATTATGTGAATCTTTTATGTATACATCATAAATATACACACACACATCAGAGCGACATACATAAATATTTACTTCAAATTTGGATGCAATATATATTATATAATATATCGCATCTGTGCATATATATCAAGCCGAAAAATATTTCAAGAAAAATACATTGCTATTGTGTATTAAAATTACATGAACTTGATTATAATAACACGTAAAAAGGATATTGAAAAGACTATAAAAGAGTTTTTTTTTTAATTTTTTTTGCGTTAACAATACATATCTATTGAATAATTTTTATTATCAATCTATTAATAAGTTATGTTATAATTAAAATACAAACGGTTCTTGTGCTTCTTATATTAGAACCTTGGGTTTGGAACCGACATGACTCGGAAGCGATAATTCATATAAATCTAGAACCGAAACCCAACCCATATATTTAAAAAGGTTCGGGTCCAAGGTTCTTGTGGGTCCGAACCATGAAATGCTCACTCCTAATTCCAGCCATCTGGTCTTCCCTTCATGCCCGTCGTCCAGTATCCTGACAAATTTGACACACCCCTCGTCTGTAATTTATGAATCCTGCTTTAACATGCTCTGCTTTGTTTGTGTCATGTTTGCAAATGAACTTGCTTGATTTACAAATGAACCTGCTTGATTTTCCAATTAACTTGCTTCATTTACAAATAAACTTGCGTGATTTACATATGAACTTGCTTGATTTTTTTTGTACTTGTGTGATTTTCATTTAAACTTGCGTTATTTTTTAGTGAAGCATGATTGCGTCAGTTTTTTTCTGATTGTAAAACTAAGTAACTAGAATACGATAGCGAATTTGAATTCAAGTGAAATTTGATATTGCAGTTGGACTAAAATATCATTTCCTATGTTAAACGGATATTAATACGCTTAGGGGCTGTTTGGTTGATTAAGTGCTGAATCATTAAGAGCTCTGAATGGTTAAAAGGTCTGAATGGTTAAGTGCTGAATCATTAAGTTGGACCTCTTAATGGTTAGTTTTCTTGTCCCACATTGGTATGAGAGTTTCATTAAGGTTAAGCCTAATTCAGTGCTTAATGGTTCAGCAACATCCCAAGTCTTAATGATTCAGCCTTAACCATTCCATTCAGAGGCTGAAACAAACACGCTGAATGCTGAATTATTCAGCACTGAATGGTTAAGAGCCTCATTAAGAGGCTACCAAACAGCCCCTTAGTAATTACGATCGTGACACTACTCAGTTTACTTAATCTAATGGCTGGAATTACTTCTTACTCCTTTTACGTTAAGAGGTCCGTTTACTTTATCTTCACCCTTTATTTATTACTAACAAAAATAAAAATGATACGAGTATTTTACTAATTGTATTATTTTAAGTTAATCATTATTATTATATATATTTTCATATTAATCGTCATTATCCCTAGTTTATTATAAAACTACCATTTTTTAATATGCGACTCTATTTACAATTGACCGATAACGATATCAGCTGAAAATATATTCTTGTTCCCACCTTTTATATTAATTTTCTCATTAAACCCTTGCTAAAAAAACCTTAACCTGATTAGTTTTCTCTTACGTGAACATGAGTTGGATGATGACATCAAATTTTTAATATCATTTTTGTTTTTCTTAATGTGTCACACAACGATTTGTTTTACAAGCCTGTCCCAATGTGTCTATTTTTCCCTGTTTGGTAAGTTCGTCTCAACGTATGAGTTCAAGATCGACTTATTTGTTTTTTTCTATGTTTTACATTTCGGTTTAATTTCTTTTCACTAACACATCGCAACGGGTGGTCGTGGTTCTACGATTTTATGCTTTCTTTTCGTTCTACGTACGTGTGGGGTTCAACGTTTTTTTCCTCTATTTTTCCCCGTTGATAGGCAGCATATCCCAACACTTCTATTTTTCCCCGTTTGATAGTTTCTTCGCAACCTGCGAGTCCTAGATCGACTTGGTTATTTTTTTCTATGTTTTATGTTTCGGTCTAATATTTTCGTATTAACACGCCGCAATGGGCGTGCGTGGTTCAATGATTTTATGTCTGATTTTCGTTCGGTGTTAATTTTTTTCCTTATTTATTTATTTATTTTGGTTTACGAGTCTTTTTTCAATGTTAATGATCGCTGACGATAGTGTAAATTAGTGATACTTGAAACATTTTTACTGCCCGTCACAACGCGAATTGCTTAATACTACTTCTAATAAATCCATATAACCTTACTTTGGAGTTGCGCTGAATGGTTATATTAATTGCCAATAAAATACAATGACAAAAGTGATCTAATCATATAGTAACATAGAATTGTCAGCAACACACCAACCGAACAACAAATCAAATTTACAATACTTAACCTTTTGTTGAAACTATCTTTTAATTTACCTTTCCACGTTTCCAAAAAGTGTTGTTTCTTTTGGTATAAAATGATTAATAATGAGTTAAGGTCCACTTATTTTGCAACTTTGCTTGTAGGGGAATAATATGCCACAAATGACACAAGTGTTGAGCTCTATGAGGCTCCGTACCCATCTTTCTTTATATTGTTTCATACCAAAGCAAAGGTGCTACCATTCAATATAATTATCATTTTACACCACATAATCTAACATTTTATGGGGTTAAATTATAAACATTATTATTTAAATTAGTATTCTAAGTGTTATATAATTAACCAGTCAATAAATTACGGTTTTCATTTGAGTATAGTTAAAATCGCCGTCACTTCTTTCGCTACATGGTTGTAGACAAGGGTTTATTGAATCAGAAAACATGACAAACTATATGTTTTAAGTAAAAAAAACCAATCTTCTAGAATTATTATACATAAAATTCCGTTTACATTTCAAGGATTTCAAAATGAACAATATAGGCATGTTGCGTACGTTGATTCATTAGTTGGAAAGCTTGGGTTGGGAAGTATTGAAGAGAATTTTTATTTATTTAATTTTTTGTATTTGTAATGTGTAAATCTTTTTGCACTGATATTATATAAACATTAAGACAGGAATAATTGACGCAACTAAAATAACATTCAAATAGTCACTTTCTCAGAATCTCTGTTTTTCTTTTTTGCTTTTTTTTAATAAATAAATATTTAGTAAAGACTTTGACAAATTGATGGTCATTAAAAATTATTTTAGTAAAACTGAAAAAAGACAACGTATTTTAAATTTAAATATTCAGTAATATAACAATAATTAAATTAAGCCCCGCTTACGGCTATGCGCATATAATGTATATATGTGTGGCCCTCGGGGAGGGGGGGGGGGGGCAAAAGTAAAGTTGCACTAATTTTAACGTTATTTTACTAATTTCGTGAAAATAACGTTAAAAACGACGGACGGTTAATCATGCATCATGTGGTGGCGTTGATAGCCAAAAGACAAGGGGCACATGCACCAATCAGGCTTGTCCCGATTGTTAAGTGTTATGTGCCTTATGTCTAAGGCTTGATACAAAATCACTATCGAGCTGGGGGTCTCACTGGAAGCAGCCTCTCTATTCCCACGGGGTAGAGGTAAGGCTGTCTACATCTTACCCTCCTCAGACCCTACCTTAGCTTTGCTATTGGTAGGATAATCTGAGTATGATGATGATGAATATAATTAAATTAAAACAACCCTAGGCAATGCTCAAGGCTCCCGGCTGTGGAGAACTTGTTCGTTGGGGTCGGGGAGTATGCTACATGTATGTTAGGGCATTCGTATTAGATTCTTCATCTCAATTCATCAAATTATAGTAAAAATCACTATATTTTTTTAAGTAAGTAAATAATATTTTTTATACTTTGATCATTATTTTTTGAGTAAAGTCCTATTTGAGTCTCTGTGGTTTGGTCATTTTAACTACTTGAGTCCAAAATCAAAACTTGTCTCGATCTGAGTTCTTAAAGTTTCTAATCTTAACTTCATGAGTCCAAAAGATAACTTCTGTTAGATTTTCTCAGTTAAATCTTGTGAAATGACTTAAATGCCCCTGGTTTATATTTTTGTTTTATGATATATCATTAAATAAAAAACTAATATATAAATCAACTCGTCCTCTCCCTCTCTATATGTTTTCACTCTCTATTACCTCTCTCTCTCTTTCTATCCTCCTGTGCTCTTCTTTATTCTTTTCCATCCACCAGTTTTATCACATAACCAACTAACCACCACCACACATAATCATTGTCTCCGCTACAAAACTTAGGGCTGGCAATTTAGACACGAATACGATAACCTGATACGAACCTACACGATTTTAACAGGTTTCGTGTTTGGCCTTAACAGGTTTCGTGTCTATAACAGGTCGACACGTTAAGACCTGTTTATTTTCGTGTCATGTTCGTGTTTACCTGTTTCGTGTTCGTGTCTTATCGTGTACGTTTCTTAACAGGTCTTGTCATGACTTATCGTGTTTCTTATCATGTCTTGTCGTGTCTTATCGTGTGTTATCGTGTCTTGTCGTGTCTTATCGTGTCTTGTCGTGTTAACTTATTTTAGTAGGTGTTCCTTATCGTGTCTTATCGTGTTAACCTGTTATACACAGGTTTGTGTTCGTGTTTGAAAAAAATGACACGATTAGATTTCGTGTCGTGTTCGTGTTTACAAGTTTCGTGTTCGTGTCTTAACAGGTTCGTGTCTTAACAGGTTCGTGTAACCTGTTATGCCAGCCCTAACAAAACTCCACCAAACCTGTTGGAACCTCCACCACCAGCAAAGACCCACTGTTCTTCCCCACTCAAACTCTTTGATTTCAGGATCCCAGATTGGTTTCTGTTATGGGGTTCTGAAACGGAATCAACGAGTGTTAACGCAAGAGAGGTAAATAGGGGTTGTTTTGGAGGATTATGACCATCCATTGACTTCGGTTACCGAACTTCTGATGCTTTTGGCTTCAGATTTTTACTATGGCGATTGATCCTTTGGAAATCCTGAATTTTGCTTCAAATTCTAATTGTAAACGATGGCAAAGTGGATCGGAATTTGTAACAGGTCCAAATTCGAACATAAAAGTCCGATCTTTACCAAATCTAGTGATGGTTGGGTGCGGTAGTGCGGTGGTGCAATGGAAGTGTTTCCGTGGTTGTGTAGTGGGTGTGTGGGAGAAAGAGAGAAACGACGGGTTCATGTAAGGTTTCTGTATGATTGTACCTTTTGACAGCCTCGATAATCCGTACTTTGACTGTGTAATTAACTATCTGTTTAGGCTGGTAGGTCAGTAGAGAGAGGGAGATGGGCTGAGTAAGTGTGCAAGTCTGCACATGTATATATGTTGTGTTTGTTTTTAATGGTAAGGGTATTTAAGTCATTTCACTAGATTTAACTGAGAAATCTAACAGAGGTTATCTTTTAGACTCAAGAAGTAAGATTAGAAACTTTAAGGACTCAGATCGAGACAAGTTTTGATTTTGGACTCAAGTAGTTAAAATGACCAAACCACGGGGACTCAAATAGGACTTCACTCTTATTTTTTTTCTCCTCCACTTACAACCAATTTCAACTAATATTAAAAAAGAAATGAAGGGAACAATGTCACCTCAAATTATAAAGTTTCCCGGTTTCCATACATATACTCCACTTTACAACCACTTTTTTAAATACATAGAACTCACTCACAAAATATGTGGGAATTGAGGAGAATGCTCTTATATGTATGTATGGATCAAGTTACAAACTTCCCCCTTTTCATAAGCCAATAAACACTTTTAGAGTTATGTAATAAGTTTTGTAGTGACAATTCTCTTTATAAAGGTGGACTCATGATTTATTTTATTTTTGTTCAGATAGAGCAAAAAGTTACAATTTTGTTTGTAACTAGTATTAAGCCCTCAGTTTTTTTTAGTGACTAAATTTTGTAGTTTTGAAAGTAAGTAATTTTGACGATTCTCTTTATAAAAGTGGACTCGTGATTATTTATTTTTATTGATTACAAAGCAAAAAGTTACAATTTTGTTTGTAACTAGTATTAAGCCCCCCGTGTTGCGACGAAAGGCTTAAAATCGTGACAAGCAGCACCAATACTACACCACTGTCATCAACCACCACACAAGTAAAGCTCAAGAAGGTGATAACCCTTTAAGTAAAACGTTTTTTCAAACTCCAGAAAATAACATGTATAAAATTACATCCTTTCGATTATTGAGTCACTACAATTTCGTATTGAGTCACTACAATTTCGTGTATAAAATTGCAAGCAGAGTAGTTGTGAACAATTCACGTTGCCATCATCCCCAAAGTTCAGTTTAGTCATAGTAAGGTTCTTTGAGTTCTAAAGAATGACAGTTGGAGGTAAGAGCTAATGGACACCTAAGAAAGTGGAAAATAGTATTGGAGTCTCATCGAGTGACTTGACATTTATTGTCAGAATATGGTAATCAACTCAAATACTTCAATAAAGGAAAGAGATATTACAAAGAAACAAAGACTCAACAAGATTTGACAAACACAGCCAAACCCTAAAACTCTAAATCAGATCATTAACATATGATCTTGATACAAACTTCTACCTAGAGATCATTGACAGATGATCACTAAACCAAAATGAGTAACGATCATTAACAGATGATCAAACCGTAGAAACCCTAAAGACTGAAAGGATTACAAAGGTGAACAAAAACAATAACTCGTCAAAACTGGTAACTCTCCACGAAGACTTCTTTATATAGACTCCAGGGAGGCTCGGTAACAAACACACCTGAGCCGACGACGTCCGTTGATCAGATCCAAAGAAGCACAAATATAAAAGATCATGTCCATCCATCTTTGCCACGTTGGCAATCCAGATCACTTAAACCCGAACCTCAGTAGCTTTGGAGCTAAACTGAGTTGGGCTCGTCAGTTTGGGCTTTAGACTTCACAGACTCAACTCTTGGGCTGATGGACTCTCAATCTGCTACTGGACTCGTTGGATTCTTAATCTGCTACTGGACCTCAACTATAACAACTATACAATACAATAAAAGTGTATGAGTATGAGAAGAAAATAATATAACAATATTATTATTATGTGATATTATTTTTAACATTTATCCTCCATCAGAATCTCCTCCCTCCATATGTCGTCCTTTTCGTTTTCTCCTGTGTATTTCTTGCACTTGCACAATTAAACTATAATAAAGAACCAAGTGATTTAAACAGTGATCTGTGGTATTATGGTAATATGATTGACATTTAGGGGCATTTTCGTCTTTATCATATATATTTATGCCCGCCATCTTCCTGGCACACCTGCATAGCCACGTGTGGATCTATTGCATCTTTGAATTACTGAGTCATCTATTGTTTAGCCCCTACCTTCCACGTTAGCTTCATCACCTCCTTAAAGCCAGATTCAAACTCCTCAGATAGCTACTTAATTCGCTCATCACTAATTTCGCATATGTTACTGGAATATGATCTCGCTGCTACCAGCCACCAATTCCCACCGATCAACTACTTCTCTCTCTACCGATGAGCCACCAGCCTCCACCGACGTACCCATCTGCTCCGCCTCCAAATCTACCTTAGACGAATCTCGCTTCAAGACGGCATCCTCGGCTACGCAGTTAGGGTATCTGCTGAAACACAACGACGGCGACGATTGTGGTTCTCGGCTTCTAGCGACATCGGGAACCAATCCAGTAAACCCATGTACGTAACTATTACTCTATTTCTTTGGATAAGTGTCGTTTATGTTGGAAAAATGGTAGTGAAAATGAGTTTTTCACTAATTTTGGACTTAAATAAATATATTTATATATATGTTATATAAACAATTATTTGTGGGTTTGTGTACTATATTGTGAGAGCATCACAACGAATCAAACCACGTCCAAAATAGAGCTGAGATGAATGAGATATCGAAGCTTGAAAGTTGTAGGTTGGAACAACCAAAGATGAGAAATGGATTAAGTTTTGTCCCACATTGGTGGGATGACAAAACATGAAGTGGTTTATAAGGAGGAGCACTCCTTATATATTGTTTAGCTTGAGCCAAACACTAGTGGGACATGGTCACTGCCTTTGTATTTTTGACCTTGTGCGCATGGTCTGGTACATGGCGGAAGGTTGACGTAAACCGTAACTTACAAGTGGCGCATGAGCAGTGAACGTCTAGTTGGACGCGAGCGCAGGTCCTCATGGCAGCGCAGTGGGATGCACGTCGCATGGCACGCAGTAGTATACATGTACTGCGCTTGGTGACGGACGCACGCGCATGACCAGGTAGCGCCCTGGTCCACGCAGTCTGATCCCGAGCTGCTGTTTCAAGTCAGTCAACCAGTCTACGTCAGTTGACTTGGTCAAACCGACTGTTTCAACTCATCATGAATAGAATATGAGAGTTACGGTCAGCCACATAAATCCATGTTATTGCAATTCATTGTTATTGATTACAAGATTATTAATCTTGTTAATGACAATAATAAAAAGCAATAAATCACTTATGTTACAATTTTTAGTGAGGATAAATACATACGAACGTTGGGTTCATATGGGAAGAGAGTTTTGGAGAAACTCTTGACAACAAACTCACTTTTATGATTGTTCCAAAAATCGAGAGGAATTCTCTAAAATTAGACTACTTCTTTTTATATTTCCTTAACACCAAAACAACCTGGTGGTATCTCGGGCTCAAGACCATCTCCGGCAGTACGACTACTGTTCCGGTTGTTGTACCCTGGGAGACAGACCGTCTGAGAGGAGGCGCGGAATCTGTTTTAAGGGCCCCGTGTCTAACACGATCCTCAACCAAAACCGTCAACGACAAGTTTGTTCTTTCTTGCAGTGGAGTGCTACACAAGATGGTTCGGTTGAAGCTTTTTCCTAAAGACATCGGCTTGAATCAAGATTCGGTACATATTTTCATTTACCTTTTGTTTTGTAATCGGTATTGTACTATTGTATTTCCTACGAATAACGAGTGTATCGTTATTATATCTATTTTATTATTATTTTAATAAAATAGTGAACCCTATTTCCTACAATCTTAAAACAGACTTTCGTGTAGATTGTCGATACAATCTAAAAACCTTCTTATTAAAGGATTTTTGGGTTCACGAAAGTATAAAAATATTAATTGGGATTTTGGTGAAATCTTATAAATATTTTTTGGGAAATATATTTGTAGTACAAGTCGGATTATTTTATGATTGGAGTATAATCCTTAATCCGAAATGCCGTGTTTACAAAACGAACATTTTGATTCTTGCTTTTCGTGTTTATGGGTTTTATCGTGTTTGTGTTAAAACCGATTATATACAAAAGAAAATGTATTTTAAAATGGTTTTGAATTTTTTTTTTCTATTGAGCGTATTAGAAAAAGTATATTTTTTTTGTAAACCCATATACGAACGTTTGGTGAACGTTTTCATTCTAACGAGCGTGTTAGAGATCATTATTTGGAGAAATAGTGATTGTCATCGAATGTATTGAAACACATTTATTTCTAACGAGCGTGTTAGAAATGATTATTATTTTTGAAAAATAATAAGTTTCAAAACATTTATCATTTCTAACGAGCGTGTTAGATATTGCTATTATTCTAAAATAATAAGTTTTAATAGCCTTTATTTTCCTAACGAGCGAGTTGGAAAAATATTATTTTGTAAATAATAAGGTTTAACACTTGCGTATTTCTAACGAGCGTGTTAGAAAATAATTATTTTAGTAAAATATTAGTGGTTTCATAATATGTTGAGAACATTTAGATTTCTAATGGGCGTATTAGAAATTTCTTATGTAAACAACAAGTTTTGAAACATGTTAGAAACAACGACGTTGAAAGAATAACGTGTCATAAAACATATCTAATGAGCGTATTAGAAATGGTTATTTACAAAATCATAAGTTATTTTAAACTTATATTTTTTTTTCTAACGAGTGTGTTAGAAATTGTTGCTTTTGTAAAAACGAACAAGCTAGATGTTTAATTTTTCTAACGAGCGTGTTAGAAACGGCTTATTATATTTATATATGAGCCAATAAATTTTAAACGGTCTTGTAATCGTTTGTTTCTAACGAGCGTGTTAGAAATGGTTGTATATATATATAAACCAATAAGTTTTGAAACGAATTTGGTAATCGTTTATTTCTAACAAGCGTGTTAGAAACGGTTTAGTTATATAACCAAAACACTATATAACGATGAGCGTAATCGTTTGTATTTTAACAAGTATGTTAGAAATGGTTATTTATTGAAACCGAATATTTTAATAGTTGGTACACGTATAGTTTCTAATGAGCGAATTAGAAACGATTTATCATAGAAACCATGTACTTTAACGATTTATAATCGTTTATGTATTTTAACGATTTATAATCGTTTATTTTCTAATGAGCGGGTTAGAATTGGGTTAACTATGATAAAATAATTAACATGATTTGTGATCATTTTATTGTCTAACGAGCGAGTTAGATGTGGTTTAAATAATAAAACTATTTTGAGTTTATGATCTTGATTTGTAATCAAAGCATAAACAAATATAGTTTAATGTTTAAAACAGATGCAAAAACGAGAATGTTTTGAACGAATAAAACATGATTTTGCAATTGGTTCGATACTCGTATGAGAAGTATCATGTCTTGAACCATATAATAGTCTTGAGAGACTATTTAAAGTGAAAACAACTTGATGTTGTTATTGGACAATTTTCTCATTGAGGGAGTACCTCAAAACATGCCACAAGACGATATAAGTGCGATTATTTCGTCACACGATAAAGTGTTGAAGAGAATAACACTTTGAGATTTGATGTGTATATATCCTTATGAATCTGTTAAAATACATTTGTTATGTATTATAATTTTTTTTTGGATTATCGTTTATCTTTTTTTTTAATAATCGAGTGATTTAAAATATAATAAACGATATATATATAAAAAAACAAATTAAACAATGGTATTTTATTCTTCGACGATTTACATTCGACGAATTTAATAAGGATGTATTTTAATGACCTATGCAAGGAGTACCTTGCAAGAACACAATGAGCGGGTTGTGATCATGACTTATTCAATAAGTCACATGCCAAACATCAAACGTACAACATGATGAGCGAATCATGACGAACATGGCAAGTGTATTGAGATTAAATACACGAAAACGAGATATGTCATCCAATGTTGAGAGCATCAACATGAAAATACACAAATGTGAATTTTCAATGAATATAACATATGAAAGAAATATATGTTAATATTGTGAATTCTTTAATAAATTTTGCTAAATTTATCGAAAGGCATTTACAATAGTGATGGATGTGTAGATGTTTCTACAACCATCAGTGTTGTTTGACCTATGTGGAGGATTTGTCCTTAGTTTTTTGGAGATTTCCCTAATACATGGTTTTAACAAAACAACATGGAAATGTATATATCACTTTAGGCGCATATGTGAATGCTATGTCATTGAGTGTCAATCTAATTGACTTTATCTCAAGACTTTAGTGATTTTATACTAGTATTGTTCATCTTGTTGATGATGAACATATTCATCAAAGTGACTTAAATTAAGACTTATGGTTAAGCTCTTAAGAGTCAATGGCGAAGCCTTGGAGATTAAAGGCAAATGAGTTTTTGATCCTAATGGATGAAATTAACTATGGTTTGAGACATTCCTAGAACCTGATGGTTTGGAATGATAAAACAAGTTCTAATTATTGTGGATACCTAAGACGTGAATGTTTAAAAGAGATAGTGCGTTATCTCTTAAGGCTGTGAAGAATCAGAATGATGCATCTTCTGTTCACATGCTAGAGTATTGGAGTCTAAAGCATGCTAGACTAATACTTGTTAATGAAACATTCAAAGTGCAAGCAATGTGGGGGGAAGAGCCATTTAAGAAACAACCCGTAGGGGTGTAAAAATGGTATTGAGAAGTTTCTCAAACTTCATACGAAAGGGAGAACCTTTCATCACCCCATTGGATATTATCCAATAACACTTAAATGTGGGGGTGACTTGCATTTGAAAATGGAGTGAGTCAATCGAGTTGATTGGACTCAAATGCCAATTGATAAGATCCAAAGCCTAGCTAACTTTGAATCACATCACCAAAGGCATAGAAACGTGTTTAGCCATGAATTGAGTTTCACGTCATTCTAAAGACGAAAAGGAAGGTTCAAAGGGTAACACCTACCTATCCTGCTACCATAACCAGATCTATGTTTAGATCACATGGTATAAGCCTTACGGATTGACAAAATGGCTAAATTGACCAGCGAGTCAAGAACACATTAGAACAACTTATCTCAGTTGAAAATGGATCCAACAACCTGATGGTTGATTAGAGATGAAGTTGTATGGAATGAGACTAAAGCCCATGGAAAAAAGGGACATGAGGGAAACCTAATCTAGTTGACTGGAGATCCCAAGATCTAGATTCAATAGGCAAACTTAATCATGAACCGAAAGGTGGTCACTGTGGGGGCATAGCTAAGATATATGTTTATATATAAGCTAGTATATATGGTTATATACATATCCCCTAAACTACAAAAGGGTGTTTAAATACGTCCTAGTCCATTCCTATAAATCCAGTGACATTGTTGAGAGGTTAAGCATAACATATGGTTTAATGATTAGTGTAGATCATTACACACCATAATGCTTTTAATGATTTAAAATCACCTATGTTGGAGAGAAGTGTGGTCGCTTCGAATGAAATTGTGGGCACAATTTCTAGAGCTCCCGCAGAACCAGGAAAGTGTTCCATGACCATTATTGGACACGATAATGAGGGGATGGCCAGGCTAGGGGGAGTCTTGTGTGAACGTATATTGTCATTTACACAAACAGCCGTCAATTCAAAGACATCAAGTTCATATTGACAGCTAGTAAGCTAAGTATGCTTCACAAGGGAAGGTTCAAAGGGTTACACCTACCTATCCTATGCAAGACTCAACCGTCGAGATTACATCGGGAATTTGTGTGTTTTAATCGATCTCCATTCATGTGGGGGATTGTTAGAAAAATGGTAGTGAAAATGAGTTTTTCACTAATTTTGGACTTAAATAAATATATTTATATATATGTTATATAAACAATTATTTGTGGGTTTGTGTACTATATTGTGAGAGCATCACAACGAATCAAACCACGTCCAAAACAGAGCTGAGATGAATGAGATATCGAAGCTTGAAAGTTGTAGGTTGGAACAACCAAAGATGAGAAATGGATTAAGTTTTGTCCCACATTGGTGGGATGACAAAACATGAAGTGGTTTATAAGGAGGAGCACTCCTTATATATTGTTTAGCTTGAGCCAAACACTAGTGGGACATGGTCACTGCCTTTGTATTTTTGACCTTGTGCGCATGGTCTGGTACATGGCGGAAGGTTGACGTAAACCGTAACTTACAAGTGGCGCATGAGCAGTGAACGTCTAGTTGGACGCGAGCCCAGGTCCTCATGGAAGCGCAGTGGGATGCACGTCGCATGGCACGCAGTAGTATACATGTACTGCGCTTGGTGACGGACGCACGCGCATGACCAGGTAGCGCCCTGGTCCACGCAGTCTGATCCCGAGCTGCTGTTTCAAGTCAGTCAACCAGTCTACGTCAGTTGACTTGGTCAAACCGACTGTTTCAACTCATCATGAATAGAATATGAGAGTTACGGTCAGCCACATAAATCCATGTTATTGCAATTCATTGTTATTGATTACAAGATTATTAATCTTGTTAATGACAATAATAAAAAGCAATAAATCACTTATGTTACAATTTTTAGTGAGGATAAATACATACGAACGTTGGGTTCATATGGGAAGAGAGTTTTGGAGAAACTCTTGACAACAAACTCACTTTTATGATTGTTCCAAAAATCGAGAGGAATTCTCTAAAATTAGACTACTTCTTTTTATATTTCCTTAACACCAAAACAACCTGGTGGTATCTCGGGCTCAAGACCATCTCCGGCAGTATGACTACTGTTCCGGTTGTTGTACCCTGGGAGACAGACCGTCTGAGAGGAGGCGCGGAATCTGTTTTAAGGGCCCCGTGTCTAACACGATCCTCAACCAAAACCGTCAACGACAAGTTTGTTCTTTCTTGCAGTGGAGTGCTACACAAGATGGTTCGGTTGAAGCTTTTTCCTAAAGACATCGGCTTGAATCAAGATTCGGTACATATTTTCATTTACCTTTTGTTTTGTAATCGGTATTGTACTATTGTATTTCCTACGAATAACGAGTGTATCGTTATTATAATTATTTTATTATTATTTTAATAAAATAGTGAACCCTATTTCCTACAGTTTATTGGGTCGATTTCATGTATCAGTGTTTCATATGGTGTTCTCCATTGCCACCCAGGTGATTACGGCGCGACAAAAGCCGTTCACAAAATCTGGCAACAGTTGTGGAACCGTCACCAAACAACATCCCCTATCCCCCACCATCACCACCACTTTCCATCGTTAACACCAACATAATACTTCATGACATACATATCTGCAGAGGCTTGCGCCTCTTCTGCAGCAGAAAACAAGATGTCTTTCTGGCATAGATCAAAGGAGTTTGCTACCAACATGGTTTTGTGTTATATTATCTTGAATATTAAAAGGGGTTTTTTGTTTGAAAGGGTTTTTTGATGATGATTTGCAGGCTGTGCTGTTAATAGGTGGTGGGAACACGAACACGATGGCTGACACAGAGAGAGACATGCATGATGCACAGATGGTGACGATGATGCCAACAGTGTGGTTTTGCAGGTTCTAAAAAGGGAGAGAAAGCAGGTGCTTCAAGAGAGAGAGAGAGAGAGTAGGCATTAATACTCCGTAGATTGTAAATGAAAAAAGCTGGATGCTTTTAGCCCACATGTTTACTGCACATTTATTATGTTAGTATTATTATTATGAGAGATAAAGAGATAGAGAAGTAAAGAGTGTTTGAATTTTAAAACTTAAAAAACAAATACAGGTTGTAACTTTGGGAATGATAACTTTGAAGTCAAAGTTCTATTTAAAACATGTGTGTGCAGTAGTACGTAGTATTATTTTTTAAGCCAAAGATCAATGTATATAAAGTGATGCCTTTTGTATTCCTAAGTATTGAGGTAGTAGTATTTGAACACATGTTTATCACATTCTTTTTTAATCTCTAATTCTAACCTTCTACAATAAGAAAAAAACCCCTACAAATTTTGATGGTTGTTCGGGGGAAAGCATTCCATCACAACGATTTCCCTTCATTATCCTACAATTTTTTATAACGACTATGTATGAACCAAATCGGTAACAAAATATTCCCAAGTAGTACAGGTCGACCAAAACCACTCACATCCCCACTTACCCAAACATGACACATATCGAGTCTATGAACCAAATGTTACAAATTTCATGCGTTACCTTATGTGTAGATTTCTTTGTTTTTTTAACGTTTACAACCAAAATGGAATCTCGATTGTATAATTCATTGATTGATTAACACCTCATCTAAATCTCGATTGAAAAAACGCGCAACGCGCGTGATTTTATACAACTAGTTTGAAATAAAAATCCATTAGCTTGTATAGAAAACCATAAAAGTATTTAAAGTTTAAACTTTTATAACCCAAATAGAAAAAAATCAATATATGAGAATGTTGTCAATGCTCGTTGCTGAGTGGTGTCCGGTTTGTAAAAAAACATGCTTAGATAAATTTGGGAAACATGCACTTCATTGTAAGGAGCTGTCGGGCTTTAAATACAGAAATGATTTGGTCAGAGATGTTTTATGGGATGTCTTGCGCAGGGTAGAGATTTCGGCTAGGAAAGAAGCCCCGGTTAACTTTTTGACGGACCCACTTGAAGGGCGGTCCACCCTAAGGCCAGCAAATGTCCTTGTGTTCGGGTGACGGGTGGGCACAAGGCAAACATGTGTTTGTGGATCTCACATGGGTGTCTTTGTTGGTGAGACTTTAGGATTCTAGGTTTGTGGCAGGGGAAACAACCTTGAAAGCAGAATCCAAGAAAATTGCCAAACATGAAGCTGTCTGTCTAGAGAACCAACATGTCTTTGTGCCATTTGCTTTTGACACATTTGTAGGTCTTGCCCCCGAAGCAGTCCGGTTCTTAGAGAGAGTACAAAAGGTGGTGCAGAGTAACTCCCCGGCGACAAAGGACCCAAGTTTTATTTTTAGTAGAGTATACTTTTCTATTCAAAATGAGGCAGCGACGCAATTTATAGCCCGTTTACCCGCCTACTACTTATAAAACCCGTTGGTTCATATTTATAAAAGTATCCATATTGGATAAATGAAATCAATTTGAAGAAAAAAAAAACTCTTGAAATTAATATAATAATTTTCTTCGAACATTTATAATTTCTTTCAACAAAGAATATATAAACTTTAAATTAGTATTTGTCATCTGGTTTAGGTTCGTGTAGAGGTGAACAAAAAACCGGTTTTAGAAACCGACCCGGTGGAATCGGCCCGACCCAAATTGGGTTCTGTCCCATATACAACCCGGCGGTCTTGGATCGATCCCCCTTCTCTCTTCTTCAGCCCGACCCGAAACGGTTCGTGAGCCAAACCGGTACCGAACCGATGTGAAAAAAACCCGGTTTGGAACCGGTTTTGACCGTTACAGCACCCAACAACGGTCATATGACCGTTTTTGACCCCAAATTCACCATTTTGCCACCCTAAGTTAATATAAATAGGTTTTAGATGTTTTAGGTTGGTCATAACACTCAAAAACGCAAAAAAACAAACCCGAAAACGCAAAAACCGCACTCGTATTCACCCCTTTTTTGTTCATTTTGCTTTTTTGCTACATCATTCCATGCTTCAACAAACCCATCCTAAACCGGTTCCTCAAACGACCTTACCATTGTTCGAATTCATGAGACGACACGAAAAGCCGAACTTTTTGGTCAAGAAAATGGTTTTTTTCGACTTGTGTCTTATGTCGAATGGCGTCCAAAAGGTACGTTGTAGAAAATGTGGTATCATGACAAACACAAACTGCACCTTGAAAAATCATAAACTTAAGTATTGCAAGATAGTTAAAGAAAATCCGGTCGATAGTTTCTCAAACGTCAATTGATACTCAAGGTGGGATTTTTCTTTACGACTTTGACAAGGTTCAAGACTGAATGGAGAAGTTGTTATTCAACAAGGTTTACATTTCAACCACTTCGACAGTCCCGACTTGACAAGCTTGATTCGTGACACGTCCAACCTCGTTACAAACACGTAAATCGCACTACTCTAAACGTCATTGTATGAAATTATGGAAACAAGTAAGAAAAGATTTAATTGTATTTTTTTTTCAAACTTAGAAACCGGTGTGAACTTAACCACCGATGTTTGTCCGGATCCTCACGGTCTACTGGAATAGTACCTTTGCGTCACCGCTCATTGGATCGATCCCGTGACGTGGCAAATGATGAAACGTATAATTGCGTGTGATTTATATGAGTATCCACTCGCCGGCATGATTTATTTGAGTATCCACGCGCCGTCGAAAATATATTTTATGTTTTAGATCATGTAATACAAACTTTTAATTTAGAAAACAAAATATTTTCAATGTCGTTTGACAACTCGTCAAACAACAATGTCGCGGTTGAAAAATTAAAATTAAAATACAAACCAATTTGCAATGGTATTTTTTCCATACACGATGAGCTGCACACATTATTAACTTAGTTGTGCAAGATAGGCTCGAAGTTCCGTTGTTGAAGAATTCCAAAGAGGTTTACGATTTATGTTACGTGAAGTTTTTAAATCAAGTCGCGAACACTATAGTAAATATAAATAATATTGTATGGATACGAACTGTCCATTCATAGGTCTGAATTGGGACGTGCCGACTAGGTGGAATTCGAATTTTACAATGTTCTTAACTGCTTTGAAACAAAAATAAACTTTACAACATTTTCATAATAGGCTTGATAGGCGTGGTCGAGTTAAAAAATTTTCTAATGCGGGTTAGGTTTGTATTGAACAATTTTCAGAATTTTTCGAGGTTTATATAAACGCTACTACAAAATATCAGGGGCTTATTATCCAACTAGTTCGGAAGCATTGCAAGAATTATATTTAATGGTATAAACATGGCTTTACGATTTATATTACAAAACCAAATTTTTATGTGTTCCTTGGCTTTAAACCCATGCTTAAATGCTACGGCGGTTTATACTATAATCGATGAAATAAATTCGGCTTTACGATTTATATTACAAAACCAAATTGGGCAAGCATCATTAAAGCTACTTTTGATAAATATTTTCAAGCATTGTATGATACGTATTTACAAAAATATGGTCCCAACATACAAATGCACATGAAATCAATGGTAGGGGAAGTAAGTCGTAGTAGCTCGAGTCAGGGTAACCTTAAAATTAATTTGTTTAATATTTTGAAAGACCAAACTGCTAAAAAACAAAGGGGTGAGGCCCCAAGTAGCGAGCTTGGAAGGTATAAAGGCTCAAATTCTACGACGACTTTTACCGCCACCGAATTTGAAAATTTTAATATCTTGGCTTATTGGAAAGGAAAACAATCCGAATTTCCTATCCTTTCCGCTATAGCTCGTGATCTACTAAGTGTCCAAGCATCTATGGTAGCATCGAATCAACTTTTTCTCTTGGTGGCAGGGTGCTATCAATACGAAGAACAAAACTCACTCCCGAATCGTTGAAGATGTGCCTATGCTTAATAAATCACTTTGACACGGTGGATCAAGTACAACATAAAACATCTCTTGAAGACCAAACTGAATTTGAACATAGAATACATGAGGAAGAGGTGGAAGAAAGACTAAGTGAATCCCTATCGGACGAAGAACTCACATACAATGCTTTGATGCGCCTAAGTAGTTTAGACGTAGATGAAAAAATTATTAATGATTGTAATATTTCGAATTTTGTTATCATGCATTTCATTTTTCTAGTTTCTTGTTTCGAAAACCTTAAAAAATAATCAAAGTCGTATTTTTATGTTTATTTTTTTCTTATTGGCTTATTTTTTGTGCGCGAAAAAAACCGATTAAGAACCGAAATCGAATCGAAACCGGTCTTTCAAACTGGCGAAACCGGGGCCGAACAGGACCAAACCAAAACCGATTTGGACATGATTCGCTTTGGAACTGGTTCGGTGCACCTCTAGGTTCGTGTACAAATGCCATATTTCGTGAAAAGCGTGAGAAGTATTAAGAAATGACATGTAGGCATCATGTTTTGGATTTAGGAATGATGCATTGTGTTGTTTTGGCTTGAAAAACACCCAACATAACAATTAAAAACATAATGCAACGTATTATAGCCATGAAATTTAAAACATAGTTAAAACACACTACTTAACACTTAAAATACATTGCTTAACATTCTTAGCAAAGTGTTTTAAGTTTTAAGCCTAAAATACATTGCTTTGGGTTTTTAGTTGCTATGTTTGGTAGGTTTTAGGCAAAATGATCCAAAACATAATGACTAAGTCTAAAAATGAGGCATACGTATTAATTCTTAGGGGGTGTTTGAGATTGATTATTCAAAACAGATTATGTGTTTTGGAAAAGTAGGGGTGGAGCTGCTTATAGATTATTGCGTTTTGGTAGTCTAAAATACTGATTATCTGCGTTTTCAAAACGCAATCCAAACACTAAAAACTGATTATTTGCGTTTTCAAAACGCAATAATCTAGAAAATCAGATTTAAAACGCAATTCCAAACACCCTCTTAATCATTCTCACACTTCTCACAAAATATGGCCTTTGTATAAGAACCTCACCCTATATCATCAAATCTAAATAATAACATGAAAGATCAAACCCGGATACAACTTATAACACAATTGTTACTTTCTATACATTTTTGCTAATTCGCCATTTAATCAGTTTTTCACATACGTATATATGCGTGTGTGTGTGAGAGAGAGAGAGTGAGAAGGATGGAGGGAAGGAGAAGGTTGGGCAACGGTTGCATTGGCCTTCTCCTACAGAAGACAGAGACACGCCGACGTTGCATCTCCAATGATAACGACGATGCCAACATCGGTCCGCCCTCTCTGGCCAACTTTTCAAGGCAGTCGACTACCACTACTTGGGCGCCCTTTCTACCCTACAACAACTTCAAACTTCATATTCCTCATATCCGGCAGTCGACGATGATGACTCCAGTCTACTTTCACTCCAACAATCACAACCCATCGTCTCCTTTCTCTCCGAAAACCATATAGGAGGCTTCAGGGCTTGCTAAGAAACACCTTTACTCTGTCTTCGCACCAGCCACACCTCTTATATCCACAACTCACACGGGAGAGTTGAACCTCATCTTCTCCTCTCTAATTCACCAAAAGCAAAGCAGAGTTTATTCATTAATGCATTACATACAAGTGTTTTATGTAGTTCTTACGGCAAAACATTTTTTTATGATGATATTCATCTGTGTTTTATGTAGTTCTTACAGCAAAACATTTTTTTATGATGATATCTGATGAATATGTAGTACGCGTAGCTTTATGTATGAGGGGAATTTAGATAGACCTTTGATGGCATAAATAGGGATACATGAGGGAAAATGAACACTTGACCATGATGTCGTGTGACATGACAATGCACGTAAACTATTTAGTTTGTGATTTTATTTCAATGTAATGCCCAATGCATTTTCTGACCTAACGAAGTGCATTTTAAGTCGGGTAATGGCCAATGTTTGAACCCTTACATATCAACTCGGGTGTTCTAACAATATGTTTTGCATTTCATATTCGTATAATTAAATGCTTTACATATTCGGCACACATGGCAGTGTCATGTATTAAACAAAGAATTTATGGCTTTCGTTGAACAAATTTATGAAATAGGATTGAAGAGTTTTAGGTTCAAACCACGACCAAGCCTAAGGTTGTCAAAACAATCGAAGCTTTTTGAAAAGACAAGAAATGTCATCGACATTACGAGAGTTCCTACACACACGAAGAATGACAAACAAGAACTATATGAGCTTTTCAATCTTTTGTAATTTGTTGAGAGATGAACAATGAGATAAAAGAAGACATAAATTGAGAGGAAGTAAGTAGGTACAACATGTTATGGTATTAAGAGTTGAAGAACAAAAAAAAGAAGTTTTCTCAAATCAATCGCTGCCCTTTTCATTCATCGACCGGTTATTTAAGTGTAATTGAACTTGTTCGTAATAACCGCTTATACTACTCAACAAATACCTCTCAGGCCTCTATGACTTGAAGGTTTCAATTGGGTCAAAGTAAACAAACTTGAACACAAGCAAATTGAGAACTTATCACAGACTCTTTCTGTGAACAGTTTATTACTCAAAACAAACAAAGATTCAATCCAAAACTCCAATATTATATCAACGCAACCAAAGCAAAACCAAAACAATCAAAGTCTATGAAAAACAAGAATGAAACCTATGCTTAAATACTAGTCTAATCCTCTTTAACTTAGGAAAGGAAACCTAAATAAATGACAATAAAAATAATAAACTTGCAGCAAAAGAAAAGAGACCTATTTGACTAAGGAAATAAAAACTAACAGATAACTAAGATATATCTTAAAAGGTAGACTTCATGATATCTCTACTACATTATAAAGAGTGAGTAATGGGTAAACATGTCCAATTTGGTAAACTTAAGATGACATTTGAAAAGCCATATGCTTTAACCCTCAAAATGACATATAAATCTTCTCCAAGTTACCCTTAAATGCATTAAGATGCTTGTACCATAATGCATTAAGTAATGCAACTCATTCCATATCATATTCTTTGAAAGTGTTAATTCATAGCAGCTTTCAATGGCAATTGAATGCTCAATTGAAGAAGAGCCACTATCCTTAATGATTTAATTATCATTTATGTATAATAAAATGATCAAACCCCTTGCAATCACTTCTATAACAACGAACCAAAACTGCAAAACTGTTATTATTATCTTGTCTTCTCACCTACGCATGATATTAAAACGAGAGAGAGTATCTTCAATTCGGCAATGTGATATCAGTTTCCAATCATGTGCGCGCTTTTGTAATCGGCAATGGTGGCTTTTAAACCTAATCGCATCACCCCTTCAGGTTACTCTTAGACCTATTCTTCTTTTGGTTGTTGTTCTGAATTGATGGTTTATATTTCTGTTTGTGAATTACTAGGTCCCTCGCTTAACATCTCTTCTTTGTTTCTTGAGACGAATCTGAAGTTTGAAGGTATAATTTATTTTCTATTGCTTTTGCCACTTGATTTTTCCTTCCTTTCTTTAACCATAACTTATCTATCTTTCTCTGTTACGAACTGCATCATCCACACTCCACACCAATTGATTAAACAAATCACTAACTCACATACTTCAGTATTGTTATTTTACTTGTTAGACTATTAACTACTTTTTAACCGTTTCTTCATTAATAATTTGGTGATTCAGGATAGTTTCTGTTTTTTTTTGGATGGTATGCTTTTAGGTTTTAAATATGTAACATATCATTTTATTTATCTGATGTTAATGGTTTCATAATTGTTGGGTTGGCTTAGCTGGGGATAACTTGCTGAAAAGCTTCCTGTCTTCGCTGCATAAGTTGTTTTAGAATGGTCACGTCACGCCATAGTAAGATTTGACTAGGTTTTTTAAGTATTGTCTATTTAGGAAATGGTTTGCTGCCTGTTTGTTTAGATTTATGGAAAAGTAAGATAGAGTTATTAATGGTTAATTAGAGAATTGGAGTTTCAAGTGACCAAAAAAGGTAAGAGATTGAAGGAGTCCAAGCAACATGCCAGTAAGTGTTTGTGTTTACATCCTAACTCTAGCCAACAACCCGTTAATAATAAAATTTAAGAAAAAATATACGTACTTTCTATGGAAGTCTTCATAATAAACACATTTGGTAGTTGATTTTTTAAACATTCACAAAGTCCAATCATACAAGAGAACCATCATTACTATGCTAATGATTTGAGGAAAAAATTTGTTTTACTTCTACAACAATAGTAATAATTTTCTAGGTCAAACCCCATTAAGGTTAGAATGGGTGATGTTTATTGTGGTGTGGAACACTTGATTTACATTCATATAATTTTCTATGTAATTATTGTGTCATTTTATGACTACAAAAACTAGCCAAAACCATAAGCGCATTCATCAAATTTTTTTTTACCTATCGATAAATATTAAAATCTAAACACGATTACATATCATTTTACCAATCTGGGACTAAGCCTATCTTGAAAAGGTCAATGGCAAGCGTATCTTGAAAAGGTCAATGGCATACTCAACATATAGTTCATTACCATATTGAACTTTGGTTTTTACTCGTAGATATATGATGGGCATAATGCTATATCTGCAGCCATTTTTGATGAGGAGAATTTGTTGAACAGTTTTAAGCGCAATTCTTCAACGATGTGGACGGGAACAATGGCTTCAACACTTCTTCGGGCATTGATTTACACACAAAAGTCAAATTATTCGGAATCAAATTTTAACAATTATGAGGGTATAATGGTATATCTGTTGCCATTTTTGCTAATGATGATTTGTTGACCAACATTTTTAAGCGCGATTCCTCAACGATGTGGACGGAAACAATGGCTTCAAGCGCTTCCTCAGGCATTGGTTTTACACATAAAGGCAAATTATTTTAGATCGCGTGGTGCCGTCATTGCCGTTGATATTTTCATAGTTTGCTCCGAATGTTAGTCGCACCTTCCCATCCGGTTGGTTTTTCGTTTCAACGAATTATTTTGGTTCTGTTTCTGTTCATTCGTAGGCAAGCAGCATCGTTTATGCCATTTGTTTACTTGATTTTGTTGTAGCATTACTAAACTATTTTTTTATGAATGATAGGTGATTGACGAGTGAATTATGACTGTTGCATCTGACAAAGATCATTTGGTATCACTGCTGATAGTTGACATAGGCTTCATGAAATTTTTCCAAAATACTTTTGGAGAGAATGAGGTATGTCCAAAAGTCAACATTAAGTTATGTGCTTGCAGTCAATTTCAGGCTGTAAATCTTGTCATCCTGTGTGTTGTGACTTTTATTTTATTGGTGATATTAAGCAAGTGATGATGGCCAAGTTGAGCATCTTTGAAGAGTTGTAATTTTCACGATTCAACTTTCTAAAATATTTTTGTATGACTCTTATGGAGTGGTAAATGTAACATAAGCTGAAAATGTTTTGCAGCAATTTTCTTAAGTGTTTATATTAAACTTAGTGGATGATATCTATAATGCCTTTGTTTGAAATCCATCAATGGCTTCAATTTCTAAAAGTGCACATCAATTATTTACCATTTACAAGAGTATCATTACTAATAGACGCATTAAATTAATGTCATATGCTTTTATATCTGCTTTAATCGGTACCAAACGAATGCCCGCTGCGGAGCGCGGGTAATCCCACTAGTATCCTTTAGTAGCCGAATCAAATCTTTTCAGCCTCATCCACGATCAAAACAACTAGCTTTATCCAACTTCTCTGACCCGATCCGTCTTTAATATACCAGTTGACTCGGGTCAAACAATTAAATGAGCCAACATGACTATCATTTTTAAGTTGTTACATAACAAAAAAAAAAGGCTCCTATGTAAAGTGAGAACAATAAGAAGCAAGAACCTAATTTGTCGATAATAGTGCCTTTAGCTTTCCATAAAGCACATCCGCCCCTTTAGCTTTCAATTCAAGAACAACCCACCAAGGATAGAAACATCAATATTGAACAATACCTAAAAACCAAACACATCAACATTACAAACAAAAAACACATGAGAGAGGCTATTGTACAAAGTAGCCTTAAAACACAAAGTGTAAGAAGGGATCCTGGCCCTCCATCTCCCACCTTCTGCGTTTTTAACAAATTACCTCATACATTTAATACACACCCTTCTCATTTATGGCAGTTATCAATTTGAGGGTAAATCAGACAAATTACAACTCTAATTTTTTGAATTTTTTTAATTGCAGCGCCAAATTACCCTCGTTTATGGACGGTTTCTAATTGACGAATCATTCATCAAAATTAAACACACACAATCGAATCATTCACCCTAATAACTCACATAAAAATCGTTCTCTGTTAACCAAAACAAAACAGAGCACTGGAAAGTAACACTTATCAGAGAAGAATCATGTCTCCAAAACGCAAATCAAGTAAGAAATTGATCATGTATTTAGTTTATTTACGATCGTATGTCAATAATCGAACAATAATTGGTGCTAATCGTTGGTTTTAAAACCCTAAAACAAGTGAAGCACGAGAAAGAAGAAGTAAGTTGTGTCATGACAGGGCTTCAAAACCAACTAATACAGGTATGATTTACATGAAGATGATAGGTTTTATGCTATTTTGTTAGTCGTTTACATAAATGTTGAAGAAGATGGTTTAGTGGTCTGATTTAATGATGGCGTTCTTAATTGTTAGTAAAGGCGTTTTTGTATGATATGATATGTTGTTGATATGATATGGTCTGATTTGAAAAACGCCATCACTGATCCATTGCATTAGTGATGGCGTTTTTAAGTTTTAAAGAAGGCGTTTTTTGATGTGATTCATTATAGTGCAAAAATCGAATGCGTTTTGCTAAAGTTATAAAAGGCGTTTTTGTTAATATGATGAATAAGGTTGTTGATGAGTTGTATTGAAATATATCATGTTTTTTTGTCTTAAAACAGAACCACCAAATGAAACACGGTCTGATGAAAAAAATATAGTAAAACGCATGCATAATGAGTAAAACGCATGTTATGTTTTCTGCAGGTTTGGATGAAAAAAATGGACAAAATCAGTGTAAAATGGTTTGCTCATCAGAAGTTAGGTCATCATTGGTTTGCTCGTCAAGAAAAAGTAAAATGCATGTGTATCAATGTTCAAAAAAGTAAAACGCATTTGTAAATGTTCATCAGTAGTTTGCTCATCAGAAGTTAGGCCATCAGTGGTTTGATTCAGCAGTAGTTATTAACTTCTTCAGTAGTTACAAACACTTCATCAGAAGTTATCAATCAACGCATTTGTTTATCCATAAAACGCATTTGGTAATACTTAAAACGCATGTATTTATTTTTTGACAGTGTGTAAATGTCGAAGATGCTACATCAAACATACTTGATGAGTATGTTGCTTGGGACAATGTTATTGATGAAATTGTTGGAGACAATACATCAAATAGGGTTGACGAGAATGTTGCGGGGGATACATCAAGGTTGGTAAAGATGATGGAAAATGTTTACACGAAGGTGCTAAAGCGAGTAGATAATATGAGCTAAAAGTTTTAAGATTGATAAGTTTGTTAATTTTGCATCTTTACATTGTTGAATGTTACAGTGTTAGACCTGAATGTCTCTTTTGGTATTAAAAATGCATGTTTCATTTGATGTTTTGTATGAATCATATTAAAACGCATTCAATAAATACTAAAACGCATTTGATATATGGAAATCTATTTAACTGGTGATGTAAAACCAATACATAAATACCACTGTCTACCAAAGGTCTGAAGATACAAGGTCTGTTGGAGTCAACAACACTTAGGCTCCAACAGATGATTCAAGCAAACATAGTTTATTCCATCAGCTGTTACACATCAGAGGTTTAGTCATCAGAGTTTTCAATGTATGTAAAAGCTTGAAAAAGCTTTTGTTTTGATGTGGAATGAAATATATATGGATAATGTATGTAAAAGCTTGAAAAAGCTTTTGTTTTGATGTGAAATGAAATATATATGTGATGTATTAGTAAAACGCATTCGATATGATCATAAAACGCATTCGTAAAAACAGAGAAGATGTGCAAACTATTCAGTATATACCAAAACGCATGCATAAAAACATAAAACGCATTACTGAAAAAAAAATCACTCATCAACAACTTGTTCTTCATCTGCCTGGTGTACATTTCCATAGTCTTCAGCACTTTCAACTTCTTTGTTTTCATCTTGTAACAATGTATTTTTCATCTCGTTTTCATCTTCATTGCATCTTCTGGTTTCAATGAAGATGCAACAGCAGGTTTGTATATTGGAGTTTGATCATCAATGGGGACATCTTTCTTAGAAAGATCTGTCATAAAACACAAAACATACAACTATAAAATATAATTTTAATGACAAAATGACATGTTCATACTATAAAAAGGCACATAATAGTAAGCATTCACATGCACATGTAAGGATTTATCTAACAAATCTCAAAACGCATGTTAAAACATCATAAAACGCAGTTGAATAAAAACAAATTCTATAAAACCAAGCAGTTGCCTCAAAACGCATGTTAAACATAATAAAATGCATTTGAATAAAAATCATTTCTATAAACCAAGCAGTTACCTCAAAACGCATGTTAAACATAATAAAACGCATGTTAAACCAAGCAGTAACCTCAAAACTCTGTTCATCTCTGTTTTTTGTGATCTGCTAATATAAATCAAAATAGTATAAACTAAACTTCAAAATTCAGACTATGAGCATCGACAACATCATCTTCGTTTACGATTTCAGGTTCGTTGTTTAGATCTGATAAACAATTAAAATCAAAATAAAGCTTACGATTAAGTAAAGTTATAAAAACAGAGTACGTACCAAACATGATGAACTCTGCAAAATTGATTATGATTTTGGTAGAAACTCTGAACGATCGAGACGGAATGTTGAATAAGGGATGAATTGATGAAGAAAATCGTGTAATCAGTTATGAAATTTTGAATTATGATGAAACGATAAAACAGGGATTCATGAAATCGTAAATTTGAATGTCATTTATTGATAGATGCAAATGTCAATATTACCCCTCTCATCAGTTGTTATGATATAACAGACAAGTTCCACGTGACAACATTTTGTGGCTTCTTACACTTTGTATGTTAAGGGACTTTGTACCCAATACTTTCTCAAAACACATATAACTGACAACAGATAATATTTAACATTTTTTTTAATGGCAAGCAATGATGTGCCAATCACTATGACACTGGACGCTGTGGCCAACGTCGACTACTTGACTGCCGCTAACCCCTCGGCTCTCCCAGATGCGTGGAAACCCGACCTCCACCCGAATGAAGGCACGGCAATGGAATAATCGGTAAAACCTTACCTCTCATCCAAGTCGAACCGGCGCCACCCGTATTTGCTCTTCACCTTGAAGCCACAGAAAATAATGGAGAGAGTGGGAATCGAACCTAAATCACAAGGAACACAAAGTCTTTCCCCAACCACTTCATCATTACCTGATTGGCATATTATATACTGTAACAATTGTATATATATTAAACGGAGAGGTGTAAGAAATAGTTAATTTCTAACTTTTTCGTTTTCCCCTTTTTTTTTGCTTTCTTTATTAAGTTTTTTTTTTTACGTTTTGACCACCAACTTTTTTATTAAGTTTTTCTTTTCCTATTTTGGCCACATTTTCTTTTCCTTTCTTTAGGTGTTCTTTTTTTCCCTCATTTTGGCCACCAAGTTTTTGGTTAGGTTTTTCTCCCACAATTTTTATTTTTCCACCGTTTTGGCCACCAACTTTTTGGTTAAGTTTTTTTCCCCTTTTTTGCCACATTTTATTTCTTTCTTTTTTACGTAGTGTCCGTCTACGTTCGTATAGTACTTTCGTCTCACCAACTTTTTTATTAAGTTTTTCTTTTCCTATTTTGGCCACATTTTCTTTTCCTTTCTTTAGGTGTTCTTTTTTTTCCCTCATTTTGGCCACCAACTTTTTAGTTAGGTTTTTCTCCCACAATTTTTATTTTTCCACCGTTTTGGCCACCAACATTTTGGTTAAGTTTTTTTCCCCCCTTTTTGCCACATTTTATTTCTTTCTTTTTTACGTAGTGTCCGTCTACGTTCGTATAGTACTTTCGTCTCACCAACTTTTTTATTAAGTTTTTCTTTTCCTATTTTGGCCACATTTTCTTTTCCTTTCTTTAGGTGTTCTTTTTTCCCCCTCATTTTGGCCACCAACTTTTTGGTTAGGTTTTTCTCCCACAATTTTTATTTTTCCACCGTTTTGGCCACCAACTTTTTGGTTAAGTTTTCCCCCCTTTTTTGCCACATTTTATTTCTTTCTTTTTTACGTAGTGTCCGTCTACGTTCGTATAGTACTTTCGTCTCTGTTCGTCTGTAACACCCTTTTTGGTTAGGTTTTTTTCCCCTACTTTTGCCACATTTTATTTCTTTCTTTTTTACGTAGTGTCCGCCTACGTTCGTATAATACTTTCGTCTCCGTTCGTCTGTAACACCCGATCTTTAACCCAAGTTGCTCTACGTTCGTATGGTATTTTCGTCTACGTTCGTATAGCAATTTTTTTATGCGGCGTTAGTCTACGTTCGTGCAGTACGTTCGTCTCCGTTCGTCAACGTAAGTTGTTTTAATTTTCTTTCCCAATTTGGACACCGACTTTTTGGTTAAGTTTTTTTTTCCCATTTTCGCCACCAACTTTCGTTTACGTTCGTGTAATACTTTCATCTACGTTCGTGTACGTTCGTATAATTCTGCCGTCTACGTTCACGTTCGTATAGTTCTTTCGTCTACGTTCGTATAGTAATTATGCCAACATTCGTCTGCATTCGTATAGTACTTTTGCATACGTTCGTGTGCGTTCATATAGTTCTTTCGTCTACGTTCGCCTACGTTCGTATAGTTCTTTCGCCTACGTTCGATCTCCCATTGCGTAGATCATGGCCAACGGCGCAACACGCCGTACTTTGAAAACACTAGTTATATTTATTATACAAATAGTAACTTAACGGTAACGGTAGAAAATCAACGTCCACAACTGCGTCCAAATTAACGGCGACAACTGCTTATGTCTACAACCCCAAAACAACGCCTTGGCAAATTAACGACACAACGTCTTCCAAATTACGACTTCGCAAAACCACCGTTTCGTGATTTTACGTTAACAAAGAGGGTACCTTCAGGACATCGTGGAAGCGGCAAAGGAAGGAAAAAGGGTTTCGATTCTTCCGGCAACAAATTGTACAATACACCGTCTCCGTGGCTGCAACAACACTCGAATCCAAACATCCTTCGTTTGATTCCGTTGGGCCACCGGTAAACACAAAACCGGTGATGTGTTAATTAAAATCTAAGGAAAATATAGACAGGGTCAACGCAAAGTCATAATAGAAACCCTTTTTCTCTTTCGGACCACGGAGATGCCGGCGGTCCGGTTAGTGTATCCAGACCGTTTTGTAAAGGAACAGGCCGGTTCCAGGCGGTTCGGAGGTTGGACCGGCAGATCGGGACCGCGACCGGACCGGATGACAAGATTTGAGCACAAAATCAAAGCAGAGATACAGATCTGAACAGGAAACTGATGCAGAACGACGATACAGAAATGAAGAATGATACGGATCACAACAGATTACCAATATGAAGGACAATAGTGGTGATGAATCTAAAACGACGATGTTGATTACAGAACTGTATATTTGTATCTGTGAAGAGAAGAAGAGAGAGAGAGAAAATACTTTTGGTTTATATGGTTAAAAAGCTGAGGAAAGGAAAAGACGAACTGTGGTGTTGTGGAGTTGTTGGTGACATCTAAAATACAATCAAAATCCACATAATTTATTTATTTTAATTTCTAAAATTATTTTACTCAATCCTTTTTTACTTCTAAATATTAACTACTAAACTTATTAAACTTGCATAAAAATTATAGTATTGTTTGTTTTCATATGTCAAATAATTTGATAATACTTTTTATTTAAAAATTTGTATTTCATTATATATATATATATATATATATAGGATCCGGATATTTTGAGAACTCCCCTGAGTTGAGAGAACTTAAGAACTCCCCTAATCCAATAATATTATGACACATAGGCTAGTCATGATTTTTTTTATTGAGGGGCATTTCTGTCAATTACCATACCCCTACCCCACCCCACACCCCACCACACATCCTTTTAAAATCGTTTTTTTTTAAAATCAGTCTCATCTCTCTCTCTCTCACGTTCTCTCTCTCTCTCTAAAACACACACACAACACCGTCCCTCTCTCTCTCTTACTTTCTCTCTCTAAAAAACTGAAGAACAGGGCAAGAAGAAGACGACGATGATGGTGTGTTGGTTAGATGACGGAGGACGGTGGTGCATCTCCCTCTCTCACGTTCTCTCTCTCTCTAAAACACACACACAAACCGTCTCTCTCTCTTACTTTCTCTCTCTAAAAAACAGAAGAACAGGGGGCAAGAAGAAGATGTTTGATGGTGGTGACGGTGACGGGGTGAAGGTGGAGATAGGGGGTTCGATGGTTTTCGTAACAGGGGTGAAGGTGGAGGTAGGGGGGTTCGATGGTTTTCAGGTGGCGGATATGATGGTTTTTGGTGGTCGGTCTGATGTTTGATGGTGGTGACGGTGACGGTGGGGAGGTGGTGGATCTGATGACGATGGTGAACGGTGTGGAGGCGGTGGTGATGGTGGTGAAGGTGGGGAGGCGGTGGTGACGTGGTGGATCCGATGGTGGTGATGATGAACAGGTTTGTTTTAATTATTATTATTATTATTATTATTATTATTATTATTATTATTACCATGACCATGAAAACAGGCCCTTGATACACTGGTGTAAATTGGTGGTGGCTGAGGAGGGGTGGTGGCTCAGACCAGGGTGGTGGCTCAGACGGGGTTTTCGGGGGTGTTTTTGAAGGTGGTGGTGGCTGAGGGTGGTTTCGGCGGTGGTTTGAGTGGTGGTTTCCGACATTTCACAGGTATTATTATTATTATTATTATTATTATTATTATTATTATTATTATTATTATTATTACCATGACCATGAAAACAGGCCTTTGATACACTGGTGTAAATTGGTGGTGGCTGAGGAGGGGTGGTGGCTCAGTGGTGGTGGTGGCTTAGACGGTGGTGGTGGCTCAGACGGTGGTGGTGGCTCAGACGGTAAGGTTTTTTTTTAATTAGTATTATTATTAATAATAAAGTGTAACAAACCCTAGGTTAAATCTATTTTGTATATGGTGTCGTTGGTGTACATTAGTATGTTACAATTACATTGGTATCGAAAACTGACACTCGTGTCGAAAACTTTTTTTGCCCTGTCTTGAATGGTTACATTGGTGCTTTGTTTCCTTTTTATACACTGGTGTAAATTGATTTAAGTTATGTTTTTGTGCAGACCAGGATCTTATTTGTTGAAGAGTTTACACCGGTGTAATTGCTTGAGTTAGTGGACAAGATAGTTTAGATGTAGGTTTCTTATGTTTTCTGTGGATTTTGTAATTTGGTTATGTTTTTCGTATTCTTACACTGGTGTATTTGATTAATGGCAAGTTTTATTGCAAGATTTTGTAATTTTGGTTATGTTTTTCGTTTTCTTACACTGGTGTAATTGGTTGAAGTTAGTGGTGTATTTTAAAAATTAAATCAGAATTTAAAAAATAAGTAAAAAAAAATCTGATTGTTAAATATTTTAAATAAAATATTAATATAATATTATATTTGTTATTCTTCTCTCTCATGGTTAATTTTACTAAACTACCCTTAAGCCCTATTATTTTAATTAAATAATCTTATTATATTTTATCATCCCACAAAAAGACAAAACGAACACAAGAATGAATCTCAACCATTGGATGACAAAGATCAATGGTCAAAAAGTGGTTCCTATGGTTCTCACAACTCACCATGGTTCTCAAAGTATCCTAACCCTATATATATATATAGGTTTAGGTTCCTGTACAAAGGACATATTTCGTGAGAAGTGTGAGAAGGATTAAGAATTAGCATGTAGGCATCATATTTTAGATTTAGGAATAATGTTTTAGGTTGTTTTAACTTGAAAAATACCAAACACAACAATCTAAAACACAATCCAATGTATTATAGTCATCAAATTTATAAAACAGCTAAAACACACTACTTAACACTTAAAACACACTACTTAATGTTCTTAGTATGGTGTTTTAACTTTTAAGCCTAAATTACATTGTTTTTGGTTTTTAATTGTTATGTTTGGTATTTTTTTAGGCAAAACAATCCAAAACAACATGACTAAGTTCAAAAAATGATGCCTACATATCAATTTTTAATCCTTCTCACACTTCTCACGAAATATTGACTTTGTACAGGAACCTCACCCTATATATATATATATATATTAAAATTATTTATGACGTCATCCGGTTCATACAACCGGTCCAACCGATCTGACCACTGAACCAGTAAGAAAGCCGGTTCAATGTCCGGTCCGGTTCTGAAAACATTGGAAATGTGTATATGTATACACATATGTATAATATAAAACTTATATACACACAAATATCTACTTAAAACAACGGCTTCCCTCTTCAACAACAAAACCACAGTTTCGTTGATTTTACTTCAACCACAAAACCACCATTTCGTTGACTATACTTCAAAGGCAATGTTACCAACCTGTATTCTTTTTCAATGTAACACCACAATTTCGTTGATTATACTTCAAAGGCGATGTTACCAACCTGTATTCTTTTTCAACGTAACATTGCTTTGTAAGGCAACAACCGCTTCAAACGAAACCAAATTCTAAATCCTTCAAAATTTCAATCCCGTTCACAGTCGAACGAACACTATTGCAAATCGAAAACCGCTTCTAACTAAACCAAATTCGAATCAAAGTTGAATTCTCATAATCACATGCATCAAACATACAACACAAATTATTTCCAAAGTACCGTGGAATTATCCTTCAAAATTAATAGACGAAAGTAATAGATCGCCATTATATATTAGCGAATACACTAAAGGATGAGGGCAGTTTCATAAATGTTTAATCGTAATCAATTGGATATATCCGAAGAACGGATAAAGGAGTTAGAGGGTACATACTCTAAAGGTTCTCTTGATCAAGAATTATTAAAAAACATTATTAAAAAACAGCCCCTAACTATTTTGGAAGTCACGTACTCTTGCACAAGAGAAAATTCCTTAAATCAATTGAGAGACAAATTTGGTTATTTTATTCTAAACCATCATTTTGATTGAAAACATAAATTGTTGGTCAAAACTTATTTTCATAACCTAACATCATTAGTTAATAACGAAAGGGTGATAAAGACAAACTGATCTAAAAAACTTTCACAATCAATATCCCGCTGCAACGCGCGGATGACGTCAACTCGTTAATATACAATACACAAGAAGCCAAATATAAGCATGAATTGAGCTGGTATTTTTTAACAAACGGGAGGCAGGTGATCTGAACAAAAGTTTGTTCATTTTCTTTGTACTTACAATACCAGTCAACTAATAGCCAGTTTCTTTGAGTTTTATTGCTATACCGTTTTGATTTTATATGGTAAATGAAATCGAAAAGATATTTTTCGTAAATATTGTAAATTTAAAATTAAAATACATATCAGTATGATTTGGGTTTAAATACAGGTCTATATATGATTTGGTCATGGGTATTCTTTGTGATGTTCTAAAGCAGACATAGATTTCTGCGAGAAAGGAAGCTCCAGAACTTCCTACCGGATCCACTCGATGGGAGGTCTACTCTTTGGCCAATTGACTTTCTTGTGTTTGGATGGACTAGGGGGAAAACATGCTTGTGTGGACCTTATAGGAGTATCCCCTCTTGTTGGGCTCAGGGACAATGGGTTTGATTTTTTTAGCAGTTTAGTGCTACAGTGCAATTTTTTTGTGCAACAAGTGGGTGTCAGAGTGAAATTTTGGTTTTTGGTGAACCCGCAAGTTCAACTTGCGGGTTATGCATACGTGGCTCGATGGCACATGACCAGGTGATGACTAGGAGGGAAGTTGATTAATCCGCAAGTTGAACTTGCAGATTTCTGGTTCTCTCTCTGACCCCTGCACAATCTTGTGAAGTCATATTATTATTGCATGTGTGGTGTATTCTTCTACTTTGTGGCTGCCGCATTCTTTCTTGATAACTACTGTGTTGTCCTCTTTCATGATAATCACCCTGACGCCTTTGATCCCCGCGGCCATGAGCATAAGGAGTTTCCTGACACTCACGGCTATCCCATCCACTAAAACCTTCACTCCTTTTCTGCAAAGGTTGTTCAGGAGATCCACTACGATACTGCAGGGAACCACCACCACTGTGCTCACCTCCTCGTTCCCAGTGACTTCTTCTATGTGCCTGTCCACCACCTTGGTAACCACTGTGTCCATCTCGGTAACCACTCTGTCGCCTTTGACCACGACTACCTTGACCGGAACTTGTCTGCTTGTGCTCAGGGCTTTCCTCCCCTACCATTATGATAACCAGAAAAAAAATCTCCATTAACCACCAAAAAAGTAACATTTAGCAAAAAAGTAACATTTAGCAAAAAAAAGTAACATAGAGCAAAATTCACAATTATGTATAATACATAAAATAATCCTTAATATTAATGAACCATTACTAATCTATAAACAGAACAATGTTTTTCAGCTTGAAGTATATCCGCAAGTTCAACTTGCGGATTAGTTACCTCTCTCCTAATCACCACCTTCCTTCCCTCTTACTCAGCATTCAAGTAAGCATTCAACTTGCGGGTTCACCAAAAACCATAATTTCACTCTGACACCCACTTGTTGCACAAAAAAATTTCATTGTAGCACTAAACTGCTAAAAAAATCCAATGGGTTTGTTGCTTGCCGGGCAACATTGAAGTCGGAAAGACAAAGTCGCTAAACAAGAGAAAACTTGTTTAGAGAATCACCACGTGTTATCCCATTTGCCTTTGAGACAGTTGGTTCCCTAACCCTGGACACCGTGGAATTCCTGAACTGCGGAACAGGGTTGAGCGGTCGTGCAGAGTAATTTATCCACCCTTCAGGCTCATGGCTTCATCTTTGGTAGGAATGGTTTTGCCCTTCAAAAGAGGTCGCTTTACCGGCCACTTGCTTGTAATTGGCTGTTTAAAAATTATAATTTTTTCTTTATTTTGAAAGGCAAACCTCACTCCACATATAATACCCTAAATTTACACCTTGCCTAAAACTTGAACTTGGGTCTTTGCTAAAAGAAGCTTTGTATGTTGGCATTCATTCGTCAGAATATAATCAAGTTAGTTAAGATCAATCTTTTCAAGTCTTTTACAGCCAGTTTAATATCTCATGATTCCATGATTCCCATCTAGTTGCTAATTAAAAATATATATGTCTAGTTATCTGTTTATCGCATTCTAAATACGAAGCAATTAATTAAATAATATCAGAATAAGCTAATTAGCCTAAAAATGGTATATATATTTTTTTTAAAATCTTTTGGGTTTCTTTCATTAAATCAACCGTTAATATTTCGGTATCAATAAATTTTTGTCATTTACTTTGGTGGTTACAATTTCTTTTTATCTATCTTTTGGTGTTCTTTCACTAAATTCATCCATTAATATTACGTAAAATATAAACATTATTCATTTACTAGATGTTCTTTATTACCTAAATAGCACCTCTATATATATACCATCACAGAATGTCACATGTAGTTCCCTATACAAATCTCATAACAAGACACTAAATATTAAAACCATGGCTTCAATTAGGGTTCTTCCCATCACATTACTTCTACTATCATGCCTTGTTAATCTCCAAGTCTATTCAGTGGCTCGGAAAATGCATCGGGGCCTTGTCGTCAGGCTTGATCAAGGCGAAAAGGATAGTGGCGGGCTAACGGACTGTTGGAATGCATTACTCGAGTTAAAATCATGCACAAATGAAATTGTACTTTTCTTTCTTAATGGAGATAGTTACTTGACAATGGATTGTTGTCGCGCTATTCGTGTCATAACTTACGAGTGCTGGCCTTCGATGCTTACTTCTGTTGGTATTACTTCTGAAGAAGGTGATATCCTAAAAGGTTATTGTGGTGGTGCACCTCTGCCACAACCGGTCATGATTGAGGACCCTAATGTTTGACATGATGTAAATTGCCTGGATGAGTAAAAAAAATATTAGTTTAATAAGTAATAAAGAAATTCAGGCAACTTTAATAATGAAATATCAAGTAAATTTCTGGTTTTGTTAACCCGAATCTTCCTATTTGTATTTTGTTATTACCATGTTGTTTTCTTGTACTTTTAAATATGCAAAAGTGTGGTCCAAACCAGGTAGCTAACACAGAATGTCGCAAATCAGTCAGTCGCAAATATTGCAATCGCGCTAAAATCAGTTGACAAGTACTAACCCACGACGTCGCAAGATTCCTGCCTTCTTAGTAACAAATCACATCGGTTGCGAAAAGCCATTCGTGACAGATATGCGACTAAAAAAGGCGGTTGCATAGCAGCCTATGCCTAATAGTAATTTCATAGTTTGAGGGCACAAAAAAACGAAATACATGTCCATGGGTATTTACAAAGTGTTGGAATTCTTTGTTGTATTATTCATTAGTTTCACAACTCACTATGCGTCATAATTGCTAGGAAACTCCGTTTGGATGTGATTTCAGTCTTGTATTTGGCTATGTATCAACATGTTATGCCATATTTTTAAGCCTTTTGTGTCTATACCATGTATCAAGCTCAACAGAAAGGGGAGCGCAGGGCTAACGCGCGAGGTGAGGGATTCAGAGCTTCAACCGACGACCCTGCAGGATTCACACTTGCCGACACATTAGCGTGTGGGACTGTTGGTCACATTATTGGTGTTGGTGTTTTTTAGGCCTCAAGAGCATTGGTGCCCTCTAAATTTGTTGTTCGCAAACAGATTATCATGCTAATAACATTTGCATAATCGACTTGCTTTTGGGTTATCATTTATTAGTTTTCGAATTTTAATTATATATGTAAAGGTATAAGACATGATTATTTCAACTAAAATGTTAGAAAATTGAAATGGAATTTAGATTTGGTAAACATCGCCTAAATCTAAATGGACTTGCAATCAAGTGATTAGTATTGGGTCGTTTAATTCACTATGTATACATATTAGTTTTGTAATTATGAGTTTGCTTTGACTTGGCAGCTGCTGATTTGCCTAACGATTTGTTGTTTGAACATTTGCCATGCTATTCATTAACGCTAAAATTCTTACCAACCTAGGAAAATTTATATACTATCTGGTCAAAATTTTCATAGTATGTGGACAAAACATCTAGACATGTTCATTGCTTTATCATGTATGACAGCATACATGATAGAAAGAAATAAACATTTAAAAGAGTTAATTGACTTAGTGGATGTCATTGATTGAGAGTATTTGCATATAAAATAGATTATGAGAGTTCGAATGTTTTCTTTAATTTAAAGTCAGGTATCTTTCAAGCATGGATGTTTCATGGATGTTCCATTTGATCAGGTTGAAAAAGGCTAGAAGCAGTTCGTTTAGATCTTTGTTAAAGAGTTTTGTACAAAGGTGAGAAGATATAGTATATATTAGTTATATAGACCGATGGAAATTGCCTCCTGTGAATGATTTCCGAATCGAAATTGCCTCCTGTGATGATTTTGTCAAAGAAATCAAACTAAGATATTTTCAATCGAAATAGAGGCAAATTGTAAGTCAAAGGTAAGTTAATTCAATCCTTAGTTAAATAAGTTGTCGGAGATCTGTCTACGAGGTGGTTGTATTCACATCAATCTAGCCTGGTTAGTCGAGAATAGGAGCAAAGCTTAAGTTGGTCATGTTGCGACCCTTTGGTTTGATTCAGACGCCCACACCGCAGACGGTTACAAACAATGTAAGATCCGCCACGAAATGCGGGGTTCATTTACTAGTTAATGAATAAATATTACTTTTAAGGAATGTATATCAATTTTTGAATTACTTTAGTATTTGAATATGATTTTTTATTTGTTTATATTATATTCACATATTTTTTTTCACATATTTTGTTTTACATATTAGTTAACCATGATATTTGACATATATATAATTTCTGGAAAGCTAATTTCTTTATAATATACCATGTTTGAGTACTCTCCGTCGCCGAGTACTCACAAGTCACAACTCTCCAGTCTACAAACCTTAGAGCCTTTAGCGACTTCTACAACCATGGTTATACGTAAGAGTATGTGTTGACTCCAATATATATTCCTAACACTAAGGTCAACTGTTTATATGTTGGCCCAGATTACGAATATTTCAGCGGAAATACTTAACAAACAAACAAGATAATCGATATACTTTGAATACAAATTATATTAAGATCAATAATGTTGTGATCGGTTACAAATGATTATGAAAGTATACGAATATGATATGACTAAAGGATTGGGAACTTGGATAATGATCTTGATAACCGAAATGATTTGCCTTGTGTCTTGTATATATATGTTTCGAAAGGTTGTCTCCATTCATGAAACGTTGCAAACCTTTTGTTCCCACCGGTTGTATAAGTTCCCGCCAAAAATAACCAACATAACCGTAGGGTTATAATAGTCATTTTCAGTCCTTTTTGTAGCCTTCGAACCTTCTTAATCGATCTGTGTTGCTTCTGTGTTTTGTTCTGAGTTGTGCAGCCTTGATCTTCATTGTACCGAGTTGTTCTTGACCCATTTACATAACATACTACTAACTATTCTTAATTTCCTAATATTATTGTTCTATCTACATAATCTATATATATTACACATAAGTATTTACAAATACAATCATAACACATATAAATATATAAGTTATAAGTTATATTTACAAATCAACACTCGCCCCTAAATATAACTAGGGCTCATGGGACTTGTAGGTAGAGTTTCAATGGCTTCTTTGAGGGCCTTTTCGGCTTGAGTAAAGTCAACATTCTTGCGCTTCATGTATCTTTTCGCAGCCCTCCAATCACTTCCCATGTATAGTGCATAATCCTCTTCATTTGGTTTCATTTCATTGCTAGACGATTGTGCATTCATATACATGTTTGGTGTTGTATTCACCCTTCTAACTTGACTACTTTCATGCCTTTCTTTTACCATTTTCTCGGCTGTTTTGCGGGCATTTTTGTGAACAAGGTATTGCCAATCTAAGACATCAAGATATTGTGCATACAAGATTCTTATCATGTCCTTGTCCTCATAGTCAAATCCCAATTCCTTTGCTATCACAACCCATAAGTTATACATAGATACTCGTTTATGTCCACCTTCCTTTTGCACCATAATGTACAAATCATACAACTCAACATACTTCCCATTTTCAAACCTTGGAGGAATTGGTCTATTTGTTATCCCTAGGAATTCCTTTAGGAACCAAGAAACCATTTGTATGAATGGTCCTTTAAGTATGTTCCTATGTGCCCAAGGGAATTCCATATCATGTATGATATCCAAGAACTCAATGCATTTTTCAAGAGAGTCGATGTATATGTTGTTTACAACATCATCCATGTTATTCATAACACTTTCGGCTTCGGCCGAAATGTGTTCAAAATAATTATTTAAGTAATTTTCTTTTGATCTTATGTGATCGCTATCATCTTCCAACTCTTTTGAAATTGCTTCTCGTGATTCACTAGTGTGTTCAATGAATCGAAATTGCATACTTTTGTCCTTGAACATGTTTTCAACAATACAAAAATTTCCCACAATTTTCACTACAAAGCCTTGTAGTTTAAGTTGTGGAAGACTTAATATATTGTCCTCCAAATCGGTTGAATAGAATACATTTGGTATCACCAAATTTTGATCTTCAACCAATATATTAACAATACCAACCCCCCTAACAAACACAAATTCTTTCTTGATTCTACTTTCCACCCCAAACGATTTTTTTAATTTAAGAAAGAAATCTATGTTACCCGAAATATGATTTTGTATGTTTGGACTAACGTACCACATGTCTTTCCACAAACCATGATCGGATCCTTGAAGAATATAATCTTCACCACTTCCAAAGAACTTTTCGGGATAGTATGAAATTCCCGTATTTATGGCATCTCTTATCAATTGTGCGCCTTCATCCCTTTCTCGTATGCCACAAACACCAATTAAGTGACCCGGTTGTTTGCAATAAAAACATTTTCTTGTTTCGATTCCCCTTCTCCTTAATGCTGCTTGTCTCTCTTTCCTTCGTCTAAAACGCGCCAAATATTGTGGCCTTGATCCCGAGTATGAGATCCTTGATGAGTCAGACATGATTGTGTTATGTTCTGGATATTTAGTACTGAAGGATATGTGTTCGGAGACAAAGAAACAACAAACTTTCTGATGTGGTTTTCTCGGAAACAGGAAATAAAAAAACAGACCAGACTTCCAGAATAGAATTTTAATATACCAAAAAAAATGAATAATAAAAACTTGTCTTGCGATTACCAATTTGATGACAGGGATAAGATATACTGAAACAGATTATATGGACTCGAATGTACTGAATGATTGATAACCAGAACAGTGATTGATTTTCTCGAACGATTTCTGATAATAGATAATTATGAATGATGGACGACTCTTAGAACAGACTGTTAATCAAGAAGAAACTGACACTGAAATTGATAAAAGACGACAGAAAACTGTAACACAGACCCGAGTATGATTGGATAGAAATGTATTGAACAAGAAAACCTCGCTCTGATACCAGTTTGTTGGCCCAGATTACGAATATTTCAGCGGAAATACTTAACAAACAAACAAGATAATCGATATACTTTGAATACAAATTATATTAAGATCAATAATGTTGTGATCGGTTACAAATGATTATGAAAGTATACGAATATGATATGACTAAAGGATTGGGAACTTGGATAATGATCTTGATAACCGAAATGATTTGCCTTGTGTCTTGTATATATATGTTTCGAAAGGTTGTCTCCATTCATGAAACGTTGCAAACCTTTTGTTCCCACCGGTTGTATAAGTTCCCGCCAAAAATAACCAACATAACCGTAGGGTTATAATAGTCATTTTCAGTCCTTTTTGCAGCCTTCGAACCTTCTTAATCGATCTGTGTTGCTTCTGTGTTTTGTTCTGAGTTGTGCAGCCTTGATCTTCATTGTACCGAGTTGTTCTTGACCCATTTACATAACATACTACTAACTATTCTTAATTTCCTAATATTATTGTTCTATCTACATAATCTATATATATTACACATAAGTATTTACAAATACAATCATAACACATATAAATATATAAGTTATAAGTTATATTTACAAATCAACATTATAGGTATTGATAAAATAGTAATACACTATTAATAAAACATTGCATCTTTGCTTGCTTGCGCTTACTATTAATGTGTTTTTCATGTGTTATGACATAAAGTAAAAGCAAATTAAAAAAAAGAAGAAGAATATTTACGCTTGTAGTTAAAGGAATTAAACACCTGCAGTAAAATAAGAATCACTTGGGACATGGTTAAAGAAGCCTGCTTTTGTCTTCATGAATGCTTTTTACTGAGGTATATAAATTTGTGTATTCCTAGGATGATCTATCATCGAAGTGGACGCTAAGAGTACAACAATCACTGTAAGTTTATTCTATAAGATCTTATTTGTTTTAATATACAAGAAATGATATTAATTGTTCAATTCAGTCATATTTTCTTGTAACAAATTGTGATATGCTAGATATGTGATAATATTCTTTCCATTAATTCTTTGTTGTAGTCTTTATTCTAACTAGTGGGAAACCCGCGCTACGCGGCGGGACTGTAAATATCTATAGCATTCTAATACTTATTATAACTCGGTTTTGAGTAAATTCTAATTAAGATATAGATCAAAATAAGCACATTGAAGCAGTATGCTTGGAATTTATAGAATATGGTGTTTTTAAAAGTTGTAATAGGAAAACAAGACATCTCCCAAATTAATTAGCATCTTGTAGCCCAAATCGCCAGAAGCCAATATGTCAGATTATTTTTTTTAGTTAGATTAATATATTGTTAATTATTCATTAAACATTCATCTATACTTGTTTATCATTAATAAGCACAAAAGCCAAGTTAGGTTTCTAGATACCGTCTTCTTGTCAAATTGTGAACCGGACGTTGGCAGTTGATCCCCTGCAAAAGCAATCATGTCCATTGGATCGGATCGGTATGAGCCATGGTCCACGATCTAAACCAGGTGTTGCCACACCTTCGACTGCCACCGCAGACCGTATTTTTCGAGACCGGGTGACTTGAAGTATGGTCGGAGGTTTTCATGGTAGGTTTCGTCATGTCGAATTTATGTCGAAAATTGTAGAGAAATAGAGAGAGAGAGAGAGAGCCGAGAGGTACAAAGATTGTTTGGTGGTGTGGATTTTGGGTTTCAAACTCAGTTGTTGTCGATCGGTTACGAATTGCAAATCAAATAGGTTTAACGATGACTCAATTGTAATAATTGTGTCAAATCTGAGTGGTTGGTTATGATTGCAGTCGTTTCATCTGTTTTTTCTTCTTGTCGATATGCAGGAGGGTCTTCGAAGAATTGGCCATATACAATTTTTTTTATTAATTCAATGAATTATCTAAAATGTTTTAGTTGCTCTTTCAATTCAAACAAAAAATACAATGTTGTAGAAATGAAGTGAAGTGAAGTGAATTGGTGTTTCAATTAATATCATCTTGGTCAAGTAGTCATGTTATTAATCTACTATTAATCAATAGAGATTTAATTGTTTCAATAAATGTGTCTTGACTACTTAATAAGATTACAATTTTGCCCTTGTAAATGATTGTCAAATGACTATATTACCCGTCCAGAACCCATTATATAGTAGTATAGATTATTAAAGTCTTACTAAAACGGAAATTGATGATAGTGCACCTTGTTGACTTTCTATCTGTCAATCTATTGTAATTTTAATTCATTTTTAAGAAGATTAATGGGTGTTTGTTAGCCTTTTAATAAACCTCTTAATCATTCAGTTTTTAATCATTTAGCATTAAGAGTGTTTGTTTCAACTAAAAAAAGAATTTAAATAATTCCATTAAGCTCTTAACAATTCAGCTAATAAGGGGTGCTAAACCATTTAAACTCTCTTAATGATTCAACACTTAGACATATCAAACCAGACAGCCCTAACTTAATAATGGCATCCATAGCAACGTATTTTCACATGATTTCTGCTTTATGAATTTTCATAATTCTATCGATTTATGTGAAGCACTTTGTAAATATGTTCCATTCTGGTAACTTAATTATCCAAGTAATCTCAAACTATTTGAACTTCCATTTTTGAACTTCCAAAGAGTGGAACACAGTTTTTACTCTTTCGCACAAAGTCCTTATTTAAAGTAAACAAAACTTGAACCCAACTCTACTTCTTAACTCCTATTATTACGTAACTTCAAACAACTCTTAAGTCATACAAAAAACATTACTCGATCCACTACCACTTTACCGTTTTGCACATATAAACCTTTTTAACTACACCAGGCCTGTACTTTGATCTCGCCCTAATGTTGACTGCTCATATATATTTACAATGTGAGGTTGACCACATCTCTGATATCAATTGTCGCCACCTGCCCTTTGATCGAACACAGAAACACCCAGTGTTAACAAACTTTGCTCAACACTATCTATTATTAAATCCGGAAAAACCAACCCAATCTACATCAGTGTAAGCAAGAAGAGATAAAGACGATGTTGGACTCAGATGAAGACCATACTCGCTAATCCCCCGAGGATATATACCTGATAAAGCGCTTTAGCGCATCCAAGTGGTCGTCTGTAGGAGAATGCATATGCATGCAGATTTGTTGTAGTGCATACGAGATGTCAGGTCTGGTGAATGTGAGATACTGAAGAGCTCCAACCAAACTATGGTAAGTCATAGGATCATGAAACATAGAAGAGGAGGTAGTGCTGAGTTTTGAATTGGTGTCAACTGGAGTGGCAAAAGGTTTACAAGAATCCATGGCTGCACGATGAATAATATCTCTGCTATACGCCTGATGAGATAACAACATGTGATTTCCTGAACGAGTGACAGCAACTCCCAAAAAATAAGCTAGAGGACATAGGTCCTTCATAGCAAATTCTCCTGCTAAAACAGACATCAAACGCCTACGCAACTCATCCGAAGAAGTGGTCAGAATAATATCATCGACATAAATAAGTAGGTAAGCAGTGTCCCGTCCATGCCGATAAATGAAAAGAGAGTTATCTGACTTGCTTTGAGTAAATCCATTTAACAAAACAAAATAAGTAAAACACTGGTACCAGGCCCGAGGAGCCTTTTTAAGACCATAAAGGGACTTCCGCAGGCGACCAACTTAATCAGGGAAGAAATTACAATCCCGAAACCCCATGGGTTGGTGCTTGTAAACCGTTTCTTCCAAATGTCGTGTAGAAATGCATTAGTGACATCCAATTGGTGATTTGGACAAGATTGAGATAGGGCAAAAGACGGAACAAGGCTGATAGTAGCCGGTTTGACAACCAGGCTGAAAGTTTCCCCGTAATCAATACCAACCTGTTGACTTCGGCTATCGCACACAATGCAAGCCTTGTAAAGCTCCAGGCTCCCATCGGATCGAAAATTATGCTTAAATAACCACATGCTGCGTATTATGTTCATGTTAGGCTGACAAGGAACTAACTCCCATGTTTCATTTTTAATAAGTGGACTAAACTCTTCAAACATAGCATTAAACCATTCAGGCGTAGACAACGTAACTTGGGGGTTTTTGGTTATGGGGACGATGGTAGAGGTGTAAACATTGAATCGTGAATTCGGTTTCACAAGTCCGTCCATAGCGCGTGTGCGTATGGTCAGAGTGGGGACTGGTTGTGAAGCGGTTTGGGTAGTAGGACCGGGTTGAGTGCTTTAAGGTTGGGCAGAAGGTTGGTTTGTGGGTACAGTATGTGGCGATGGGGTGTGGTTGAAGGTGGTTTGGGTCGGTGGGGAAGAGGGGTGTTGGTGGGCCATGAACTGGGTTTAAGGTAAGGCTGTGGCAGTGGACGGTTGGGCCGAGGGAGGTGGGACAGTAGGTTGGGTCGTGGGGGCGTTTTGGGCCGGGGGGGGGGGGGGGGTTGTGGGAGTATGTGGGGCTGTGGGAGGAGAGGAGGCCAATTGGGCCAATGGAGAAATGTGATTCGACATAAGTGGATTTAGGACAGTGGATAGGAAATCGTAGGTTTTAGGAGGGGAGGGCATGGTAGAAACAAAGGGAAAAATTGTCTCCTTGAAGTAGATGTGGTGGAAGATAAAGAAGGTGTTGGTGGTTAGATCGAGGCATTTATAGCCACGATGATTCGGAGAGTATCCGAGGAAACACAAGGTTTGGACTGGTTTGCAAGTTTGTGTATGGCGGTGGAAGGTAGTTTGGGTATCCGAACACTCGAAGGTGTTCGTAGGTGGGGTTGCAATGATAGAAGTGAGTGGTGGGCGTGAGGAATTTTTGGTGTTTGTTGGTTAGGATGTTGAGTAAGTAGGTGGCAGTTTCAAGGGCGTGGTGCCAAAAGTTTGGGGGTAGGGAAGATTGGGCAAGAAGAGAGCGAATCATGTTGTTAATGGTTCGGATTTTTCGCTTCGCTTCGCCGTTTCGTGAAGAACTGTATAGACATGTTTGCAAAATGATTTGAAGGAAGCAATGGATTGAGAAAAGGTGGAGAAGGCATCAGAAGTGTTTGCAATGGGATAATCATCCAAACACAAAATATAATAACGATGGCCCCCAATGCTAAGCACAGGAGAAGTCCATAGGTCACAGTGAATAATATTAAACGGTAAAGACATAGAATTTGGAGAGTCATAAAATGGAATCTTAGTACTCTTGCCAAAAACGCAAGGTTCATACAATGTTTTATTATTCTTAACAACTGAAGACAAAATAGGTAAAGTTAACGAATGTAATAATAATGTGCCCGGGTGTCCAAGACATTGATGCCAATGGTCATGAGATCTAGCAGCAAGAGTAGTGGATGTGGTGGAGGCGCAGGGTAGAGGAGCAGTCAAAGAGTAAAGATCGCCCCAGCTATTGCATCGTAGGTGTGCCTTGGTCTTGAGGTCCTTCACAGTAAAACCTAAAGGGTCAAATTCAATAGAAACTAAATTGTCAGTTGTAAGTTTCAGACATATATAAGGATTTTAATGAGGTTTGTGGGCAATTAGGGCATTGTTTAGTTTAAATGGGGGTAGAGGGAGGTAAGGTAAAGTTGCCTTGTCCGATGAGAGGAATGGTCATGCTATTGCGACTATCATTGATTTATCAGTGCAAGTATTAAAAGAAGATGGGGAGATGTTACCTTGGGGGTGGTCATATAACCTGAGGCGCCTATATGAAACCTTGCGGGTTGGGCTGGTTGAGAACCAAAGTTTAGAGAGCCTGTTGAATGTCCGTGGGAGTGAAACCAGTTGCATATGCTTGATCAGGATGTGGTCCAAGAATCCCTGCATTTTGGTTGTTTGGGCGAGGAGCCATAGGGTATGGGCAGGGTGGAGTGCCAGACTGTTGCTGCCATAGTTGTTGCATGAGAGAGCCCCACTGGTTAGCTACATAGGTATTAGGGAAAATTACATGGGTGTTGTGGTTGGGAGGTGTACCCGGGGCCGCCGGTTTGATTACTGGAGCAACCATGGCCACAAGACCGCCCACGTCCCCGTCCACGGGGGGAGGAGGAGGCGTGAGCCAGCTGGTCGTCTGTGGTGGTTTGGGTGGTGGCGGCAAGAGCGGTGGTTTGGGTGGTGGCAGCTATAGCAGATTGATTTTTCTTTTTGTTTTCATCCATGGTAAGGCGGGACCGGCACTCACTAAAGTCGGGAAGTGGCTCACGATGTTGTAGGACTGCAGAGATACTATCATAGGTTTCGGTTAGACCACTCATCAGTTACTTGACCAAACGTTGGTTATGAACAGGTGCTCCGACATTCTTCAATTGATCAGCAAGGTGTTTAACCTGCTGACAATAGGCAACCATAGACGGGAAAGCATTAAGGTGAATGTTGGAAAATTGTTGTTGAAGTTGGACCTGACGGGCACTTTTGTTATCACTAAAGTGGTTAGCGATCGCGGTCTAAGCTTCATAGGCGGTTTGTCCGGGGGAGAGGATGATATGGAGAAGATCAGTAGAGATGGTGCTATAAATCCATTGCAAGACAATGGCATCACGACGAGACCAGAGAGCATCAGCCTCGGCTTTGGCAACGGCGGCTTTGGCAGCCTCGACGGCATTAGAGGAGCCAGCCACGACAGCAGCTTCGGTTCGGGGTTCCAGGTGATCAAAAACTTGGTAGGCCCTGCAGTGGACCTTTAATAGAGCAGTCCAGGTGGTGTAGTGAGAGGTTTCCACCTCCAGGGTTATAGGAATCATGTTTTTGATATTGCTTACTGCCATAGCCAGATGAATTTTGGTATCCATGAGGTGATTAGGAATGAAGAAAAGAAGAAAGAGGGTGACAAGGGGAGATCGACGGCAGCTGCAGAGAGGAAGAGGCAAGCCGAAGGCGGTGGTAGGGTTAGGAAGAAGGTGAGGATCGAATTAGGTTTGCTACCAATCTATGTCAAGAATATACCTACGAATATTACAATTATGCTATATACACTATTAATACTAACCACCCCTTGTATCCTACCTACCTTTAATAACTCCTACTATTAGCTAACTTTAAACAACTAGATACTCACCATGGTTTTCACCAGACTGTTACTTCAACGAGGAAACTAGTGTGGAGGCAGTATGGTTTTCAAGGGAACGCCGTGACCAAGTCTGATACACCAGTGCGGGCCCGGTGAAGACAACGTAGTCTGGGCAGACCTTGGCTAGGGCTGCCGATTAGGTAGTGCGACATTAGGTCACTCATATGAAAATCACCGTTCAAAAAAAAATTCGCTAAGAATTAGTTTGTACTTTTCTTTTCTGTCCACTCTCCTAATCTTTATCTAATAAACTCTTATCTCCGTTAAACATTATCTAACTCCTGAAGTTCCTACTATTTATTTAAGGAGAATTGGATTTTAATAACCTAAACTATTTGAAATTGGTTGTTGGCATCCAAACTAAAAAATTGGCCATATATAACCTATACTATTAACCTATTGGATTTTAGCACCCAATTTGGGTTAAGTCACAAACCCAGTTAGATTGGGGTGCTACGTCAGCATGCAACGTCAGATTGTGGGTGCGGCGTCAGCATGTCATGTCAAACTGGGGGTGCCGCGTCAAGCAAAACACTAACTGGGTTAGTGACTTAACTCAAATTGAGTGCCAGAATCGATTAGGTTAATAGTAAGGTTATATATGACCATTTTTTTAGTTTGGGTTGCCAACGGCCAATTTCAAATAGTTTAAGTTATTAAATCCAAGATTAATCCTTTATATATGTAACTTTTTTTTATTTGGAAGTCAATTTTCTATCGGTTACTACTTTGAAGTATATATTAAATATATAGCTTGTGAAATGAACTTCTATTTTTGTTTCATGTCATTATTTCTTTTTCTAATCATTACTTAATTTTTTTCACCGAACAGAAGGCAAGCAAACTATGGCTATGATTGGGATAGTACCAGAAGTATTCAAAGAAGAAAACTATGAGTTTTGGAAAATATGTTTGAAAAGTTATCTAGTCGGTCAAGGCTTATGGGATGTGGTCACTAGAGAAGCTACATCTGAGGAAGAAGAACAATCACAAGAATGGCAAAGGAAGAACGCTCAGGCTTTGCATGCTATTCAACTCGCATGTGGATCACAAGCTTATGCCAAGTACAAGAAGAAAACGCATGTCTCTGCTAAAATTGCGTGGGAACATTTGGCTGAATTGGATCACATCCAATCTCAACATTCTGAGGATACACATGATCAACAAGATCTATCTGGTGAATCACTAACTTGTCTTTGCTTTAATTAAAGTTCTTATTATAATTTGCATTGAGATGATTCATACTTGTTGCTACAAAAGAAAGGAGTATCATCAACTGAGGGATCACCGGCAAACTATTTTAACGACAACTTTTGCAAAATCATCCAAGTAACATTTCCAAAGAATTACATATGGAAAGTTCGTTGGTAATAAAAACTAATTTCTATAAGTAATAAAATTCATTTTGGTTGATGTTGTGTTGCCGTTTTTAGTTGGTTTTCGTTGCTATTTATAGACATGATAATCCGTCTTGACCCACAAAAAATGACTGAAAAAGATTGTGCAACACCCCTATAAAAAATCATATTCTCAAATTTCTGAAGAATATCATGTTGGTAAATACTAGTTGGGTTAAGTGTGTGGTCAGTGAGAGATATGAGTTAGATTTACACTAATGGTAGAATTAAGTGAGTTTTTGAGGACGCCCCAAGTTTCGAACCATACAAGGCAGTAGGATTTCCGGTAACCAACCTGCAGCCTATACACCTGGTATTCACACACCCACATGGGACTCAAACTTGGGTAAGGCGTAGCAAAATGCCATGACCGAGCCAATATGCTAACTCTTAAAAAAATTTCCCCAAAAATGACAAAACAAGGTTTTTCCTCCTTTTGTACTGCATTGCTAACAGACGATTTTATTTCATTTACCTTTTACATTTTTCTTTGGTTTGGTCAGTTTCCGTCTGGATTAAGTAGGTAATTAAGGAAGTTTGTTTTCTGTTGGTGGTACTTCTTTATGTAGTTGTGTGTATTATTCTAAAAAGAGTAAAAAATGTTCACAGGGGTTAAATTAGAGCACCTTCCATATGAAAATCTGTACAACGCTATTGAAGAAGATGACATAAAAAAAGTGAATGACATCCTAAATGAAGACCCCCAAAGCTATAACAGCATGTGTGTCTTCACATGGAGATACAGCTCTCCATGTTGCAATCCTCTCTGGAAACATAAAGATTGCACTAGGATTAGTGAAGAAGATGCCCCCAGAAGGGTTAGAAATTCGCAATGGCTTTGGTGCTACACGCTTTCTCTTGCTGCTATTACTGAAAGCATAGAATTGGCTGAAGCCATGGTGGAAAGGAATGCCAAGTTGGTTACCATAAGAAGCGGTACTAGTGACCAGAACTCGCTTCCTGTCATTGTGGCATCAATGTATGGTAGAAAGCGAATGGTTCGCTATCTCTACTCCAAGACACCAAAAGACCTGCTGGACCCGAATAACCCTGACCTGAATAACGGCCTGGATGGTGTGTTGCTTTTGAACAATTTGATCACAGCAGAATTCTATGGTTAGTGCATTGAGGTTATTTTCTTGTCCACATTTTTTCATTCATACAACCGGAAAAAAAGGGTATATCTTTTCTAGGCCATCAAAATGTTTCAAGAATCTCACTGATCGGTATATTAATGAAAAGTGTGTAAGGTATATTAATCAATATAGGGATACAAGGAGAATAATTACAACGAAACGTAATTTAATCATATGTTTTAAATATGGTAGAGATAATTACGATAGACGCTGCTAATGTATTCGATTTAATATATATCGCTAACTGATTGTAACAATGTTCTACTCTAAACATTGTAGATATTGCTTCCGAGCTACTCAAGTCGTTCCCAAAGCTAGGCATCATGGCAGATCACCATGATGAATATGCCCTTCATAAATTGGCACACAAGCCTTCTGCATTTGCAAGTGGAAGCGAATTTCCATTTTGGAAACAATGGATCTATAACTGTAAGCAATTATTAAGATACTTAGAGGTTTATTAAGATATGGAATCATCATAATGGCCTAATGCTATTATGAAATACTCATGAGCAACATAGGACTACCTCTTACAGTTATATGACAGACTAAACATAGTTTGACTAATTACAATTTGACCCTTGAAATTTACATATACTAATGATCAGGATTATATCCCCAATGACCAAGAGACAAGAGAGATTAGTATAGACAAAGGCTTGCACTAACTAAGGCAAAAGCATTGTATCAAATCAAGCAAATACCATGTTGCGAGAAATGTTCGATATGGTTAGTTATTGTTTGATGCCAAAAATTAAGTTAAGGTACCCAATTCTTTTGATGCAAACTGGGAATGAAACTCCCTAGTCCTAATAAAATCATCCCCAAACGCCGATATCATCAACATCAGCAACGGCATATTAGATCACAAACAATATACAAAATATAAATACACATGCATAAGTGTACATGTTTGGAAATCTAAAGCTCTCTAGTCTACTATCATTATTTCACACAAACTAATTGTCCATCTCCAAGTTTTTTTTGGCATGAAAACCTTCAAAGTGTGTCTTGACCTTCTTTTGGATATTCTACAAATTAATTGCATTCATGGTTTATATATTCTAAATAGGTGTGCGTATCCATTCTCCATGGGATGTTGATACCAAAAGGAGGACGCATTGCCACTCTAGCTTATTACATCAGCTAGGTTGGGTCTTGCTACGGTTTTTGGGTATGGTTGTAGTATGTTTTACACAAATGCACTTCTCTTCGTGAAAAATTATATTAAATGAAGTGATTAGTTTCTATTTTACTTGCAGTACCCGATATCAAGAATTTGTATGATAGAAAGTTAGTAAATGATGAAGCAAGTAACCTCCTCGGCTGCATTTTTAACGAAATAAGAAGCATGACTACCTCACAGCTTGATACAATGGACATTGATAAGGCAGTGCATAACGCAATTAAGCATGGAATAGTTGAGTTCGTTGAGGAACTATTGAAATACAAGCCGGACATCATATGGAGGAAAGAAAAAGGAAGAACAATCTTTTTCACATGCAATTATATTTCGCCAAGAAAAAATATTCAATCTATTTTATAGACTGGGAACAAAGAAAAGCATAGTGGCAAGTCGACACGATATATTTCAAAATAATTTTCTACATCTTGCAGCAAAGCTCTCTCTCCGGCTCAACTTGACCGTGTTTCAGGAGCTGCCTTACAAATGCAAAGGGAACTACAATGGTATAAGGTAGAACAAACTTCTCTCTTGGTATCTTTAGAAAATGTTTTGATTTTGTTTTTTTTTTTTATAATTTTCATATGGTTTAGACTTGTAGGATACACTTGTAGGAATTTTAGAAAGTTATTATACAAATAGTCCCAAGGAAAATTTATTTTCTATCTTTGGAGTTCTCTGGTATGGAAAACAAGCATAGATAAGGACAAAAGTGGAGTTCTCTCGTTTGACCAGAAAAGTCAAGCTAAGTTTGCTTGACAACATAGTAGATTCTTATAATCCATGTCTGAGTTTGCATTACCAATCGTAGCATACTATGGTTTTGTACAACAACTTCTAAAAAATGTCTAAAAGTACTTACTACATCTCTAAACCAGCTACAAATCCAAAAAG